>JARHVA010001191.1:217500-230000 GCA_037957365.1 Torreya grandis
TGCAATTTATAGGCTAGCTAACTTTGATTAGGTCATTTCAAGTCAAAATGTCAATTTTGCACCTAGGTGCTCTAGATTGCTCTTTCTTATCAGATCTCTTTTTTGAGACATGTGCCTTTGTTATTTTATATTGATAACATCCTAAATGGGATAATGGATCTAACACATCTGACATTGACTTCTTATTCCAATCTAGTCAAATATAGGACCAATAACAAGGTATTCTGATCAATTTGGCTAATTTGTGCACAAAGTGCTTGAACATGCTTAAGATATAATTAACTAAAATTAGAGCCTAATAAAGAAATCCATGGAAAATTGTTGAATAATTTGTTTTGTAAATGAATATTTAATAGCTACATCATAAGGTGACTTCATTTTTTGGGAAGACATCCCTAGGCTATAAATGCCACAAATATTAGGATTCATGCTCTCCATGCCTCATCAATATCTTCCATGATGCCCTCCATGCCTCTTAATTTCCCCTTAGTCCAATTCCATGATGAGGATAATTATAAACTTAATTACAAATATTGAATTAATCCTTAACCACACATCTTAATCTTAGGTTGGATGGTTCAGGTTAATTTTAGACATTCTAAAAAATCTATAAATAGAGAGGCCATGAACATCATTTATAAGATATTTTGGTGAAAAGTTATAATGTACAAATATCTTCAATAATCCATTAAAACTAGTGTTACCATGCCAAATTTATTCCAAGCCATGCCAAGGAGAGATGTAGGTAGCCAAGCTTCCATTTCTAAGGAATTCATGATCACAAGTTGAGCAAGCCACTACAATAAAAATTTTGGAGCATCCAAGGGAGGTAAAAGAAGGTTTCTTTTTCATTTGAGTTGTGTGTTTTATTCATCTTTGTTAACTAAGCTCTTATTAGTATCTAGGCCTAGAGATGGTATGATAGTTAGTGTGTTTCTTTTCTTTTTTTCTTTTCATTTTGAAACTAACACCATACTAACCATCCTCTCTTGAGTCAAATGCCTAGTCCACATATGGCATGCTCGGTGGGATTAGACACATCCCACACATGAAGAATATCATTATGCAACATTAAAATCTTCATTTGGATCATTCAAACTCTTGAAATTTGATTTTCTAACTTTGTTTTTCCATTTTTCTTTGTCACAAGTTTACACAGTAACCAACATTGGTTAGTAAAACTATCATCAGTCACTATTGGTATAACTGATGTCAGTTAGATAACCATCATTGGTTAGTAAATGTAACTATCATCAGTCATATAACTGATGTCGGTCACTATGTTTTTCTTAAAACACAAACCCAAGAGCTATTTTTTTGAAGTTCATTGTGTCAAACCCAAAATAGATTCAAGGCTAAAGGACATGCTAACATTTTTGTTACAGGACCAAGCTTGGAATTTACTAAAAACATGTTTAGATAACCTTTTGCATGCTTAAAAATGAATTAGGAACATTATTTTGGTACTTAAAGTAAAATTTAAGGTGCTTAAATAAGTGTTTCTAGCATTAATTTTCAAAGTTACAACTAAGACCAAGGGGTCAAATGAACACCACCTGATTTTCATTTGGGCTTAAAAATGAACTCATCTTTCCAAGATTTTTGTCTTCAATAGTTGCTTGATCTAGTTTTTATTTGGAAAAAAGAGGGATACCATGTTTATACTCTTCCATTTGTCCCCTTTAGGGAACCCTTGGAATCAAAAGCACCATTCCTATTTCAAATAGCCTAGTCCAAGGCTTAGAAATAAATTTATCTAAAGCACTCCCCAAAAACTCATCAAATTTTGGGTGACCTTGAAAATGACCCTAAAGTCTTTCTATTTTCATGCTTTCTTTATTTTTATTCAAACTTGGCTTGTGAGGGGGACTTTATCACCTCCCATGAGTTTTTTAAGGAAGCTTTGACCCAGAGTTTCACCTCTTGGCATTGACTTCATGTGGCTCCTAATTAGAGTTACACATGAGACGTATCTACATTTGGAAATCACACTACACTGAGAAAATGACATGATATAGTGGTTATAAAAAGGATTAGACCTTTTTACAACTAGCCAATGCCATAGTCACCCAATTTTCATGCTTTTATTTTTCATTGTTTGACTTGAAAGTCATTGTGTAATTGATTTCCATATAAACATTCAAAATCTTGCTAGTTTAGTCAACCCTACATTGTCATACCATTGTTAGGATTTGGATGATTATACTTAGTGTATTTTTGGATCATTTTATCATTTGGTATATTTTAAGACTAAAACTTGTTTGTTTATTTATAAAGCCATGTCAAAACTAATTTGTCTATATGTCACTCTTTTGTTTAAAGAGGTGTTATGCTAGCCATTTTACACCACACTTGTGCCTTAAATTTCTTGCTAAACTTGTTTATGTGTGTGTCATTTGAGTTGCAAAGGGTAGCGTTATGCTGCCCAAATCATGTCAAAACATTTTGAGCCTTTTAATTCTTAGAAACATAACATTGATCACATCATTTGAGCATGCTTATTCTATTAGGCTACTCAATTTGTTTCAAGACTTATTTCACCTTGTGCCAAAAACCATTTGTTTCAAACCATGTTATGTATACCATTTAGACCTTTATCTTGTGTTGTCATGTTGTCTAATCTTGTCTACCATGTTTGGTCAAATCCTAGTCTTTAATGTTGAGTTATCATTTAGCCGTGTCAAGTTTGGATTCAAAGATTGATTGATTTATATTTAGGCCTTAATTTATGGGGTTGATACACAAATCTTTCTCTTTTGGGTTACATAACTTTAGTTAATCGATTACCCAAAATTTAAAACTATTAATGGTTTGTTTATTTAATCCCTATCCTAATCATTGTTTATGTATTTATTTGATAGAACATGGCCTTTGTCAAAGAGCCTTTTATCTTATGTCTTATGCCAATTGATCATATTTATGTTTGATTTTGTGCACTGAGTCTATGTCAAAGATGTTTCCAAACTTGTTAGATTAAATAAAATCATATTAGCCTTTGTTTTAAGTCTATCTTTTGATGTTTTTTGGCTAAAAGTCCTAGTATATGCACGTTTTTTTTAGCTTAGCTTTTGACTCTGTGTTTGGACAAAAGACCTAGTAACTCAACTTTTCCCTTTCCTAGTTTAGACCTTGTTTGGAACACTTTGAACTTTGACATGCTAGTTTTTATTCAGATGCTTAACCTTTTGTGTGTATGACATTTGATATTAAACATTTTAAATTAGACTATTTTATTCCAAGTCTTATCACAAACCATTTTGGAGATACAACTCCACACCATATTGGAGATACAGCTCCACCTTTTTTACCAAGTTAGACCAAGTTTAAACCATTTGTCATTTGGATAGTTTTTTAGAGTTTGTAAAACTCTAAGCCTTTTTATTTTTGGAAATTTCATCATTTATGAAGATATGACTAACTATACTTTTGGTGGAGTTATTTACAATCCAAATTATGATAGAATGGCTCCATAAATCCCATTGAGAACCCCTATAGAGAAAGATTTTCTAAGGAGTTTTATTATTCTCCCTAAAATACTTCATATGGGGAACATAGTAAAAATCCACAAAATCCAAATAAAAACCTTGATTGGAATGATGAGGCTTATGAGGAGGACTTTGAATACCCAACTATAGATAATGTTGTTTGGGATACAGTTCTATATGCTCTTTACAATAATTAGTACATGGAACATAGTCAAGAACCAGCTTATGAGCCAACTCATGACTAGGATGATATGGTTTATGAGGAATACTTAGATGTTTTGGCTTATGTGAGTAATCAAAATCCACTACATTATACCATTTCTATTCTAAGACCACAATGTCACACCATTCTCATTCCAAGACCTAGTCCTTTGACTTGTGCAAGAAATCAAGCTCTACACTACCCTATCATTACCATTTTAGGACTTCACCCTTTGGATCATGCGAGTAATCATGTTCCTCAATACCATACGATTATCTAATGACAATCCATTCTTCATCCAAAACTAGTCCCATCCAAACCTCAACCAATCTAATCCTTCAAAGACCAAGTTGTGTTCAAAATTGGTATTTTCCAATTCATTGAAAACTAAGGCCAAGAGAACCAACCAATCCAAGATGTTTCTATTGAATAAAACATTTGTGATAAGTCAACCTATGATAAATTTCCTATTAATCATATACTAGTTATTAAGGAGTCTCACTCTGATGAGCTAGTATTTGTTGAGTCACTTCTTAATGATTATAATTGTCTTTGGGAATATCATTACCTCAGCGATGTGCCTATTTTTCAAGAGCCTCCTATTGATAAGCCATTCTCTGAGGAGTTATCTCTTGACCTATTTCCCATTCTATAAGATTCTCAATTTGACAAACCAATTTTTATGGAGCCCATTATGCCATCATAGGCCATCACTTGTCTAAAACCAAAGATTCAACAAGACATTATTATAATAGAATACCCATCAAATGAAGAATTAGAGTTAGAGTCAAGTTTTATTATTGAACCAACATCAGATTTAGCATCATAATCAAAATCAACATTAGTCTCAACATCAGATTCAAAGTCCCTTGAGTTAAAATTAGATTCAGAAAAAGAATATGTTTGTGGCTATTATAACATTGGTTACGCATGCCTTGTAGATCAATTTGAATACATTTTTGATCCTTTTATACTTTTTGAGGATGAGTAATTAAAATTTGACACAAGTTGTCCTAGTATCTTCTACAAGGATTGTGTAACCTCTCCCCATTCCATTACCATTCCAAAAGCCATTACCATCAACCAAAATAGCCATATAATTGACATTCCATCTCCCACAAGTGTCAATTAGGATCGATAGAATCACACTTTGTTGAATTGCATCCATGGAAACATAGAAATTAAAGAAGAGTAAAGATGACAAGACCACATTCATATATCAAACTAACAGTCTCTTAGTGAAACCTTTTTACAGGTGTTAGGGGACAATTAAAGTCAAAACTCAGCATCTTCTAGTGATTTTTTTAAAAAAGTGCTAGAAGATAATCAAAGTCAAAAGTCAACATTACTTAGTGAAACCTTATTGAAGGTGCTATGGGACAATCAAGATAACTTCATTGGTGAAAACCTTATTGAGGCACCAATAGCTAAGTACAAAATTTCTTCACTACTTGATGAAGACAAAATCAAAGATCAAATCAAAATAACTTCCAATCTATAGCCTAATTAGATGGTATCTACTCTCAAGATCAAACAATAGAAAAATATAGTGGTTCTATTGAGAGAACAAGTCTATCCCCACCACAACCAAATTTATGTTGAATATAACATCAACAACATTACATGTGATTAAGCATCCTGATCTTCATTTGTTTCCCCACCATTCCACATTCCTTTATCATCAACCATTCCATTTCATAATCAGATCTACCAACCATTGTTTTTCCTTATTTACCATCCATGGTTGTACTTTCCTTTGTAGAGGATATAAAGATACCTTGTATTGATGTCTAAATAAATCAAAATCAATGACCAATGAAGATCATAAAAGTATTCTTGATAACCAAATCTATAGGCCATTCTTGATAGAGCAATTATTTAGAAGAGGTGTGGGATATCAATTAACATGATCAAGTACTCTATTTATATCATTTGTTGATTAGGTGTGCATCTCCCCATCAATAGGATCAATAGAATTAAAAACCACATCTAGACCAAAAACATGTACCATACCATTTCATTATCATGTCATTGATCATTGTTACATATCCTTGTGCCATTATCTCATATTATTGCCATTTACCCCATCACTTAGGGGAAACCCTCTTACCATTTTATCAAACCATCGTTATCCTTAGCAAGACCATATCATCTTATCATTCCATTCCTATCTAGACCAAAGCCTATTTTCAGTCATCCTACCCAATCCTATTTTGATATTAGTTCGTTTGGTTATTATCATACCTTTGTGAGAGGATTTTGATCAATTATCAATAATCAATCAAATTCATGTTTATAATGATATTCTATGAAAGTAGTGTGATAGTTGATTTGGCAAGATATCTTCTATCCTATATCAAGTTTGTTTATGTGAGCCTGATTATAATTGCCTATGGGCAAATCAATGTTTCACCAATCCTACTACTAATTATAACCTCCTATGAGAAAATTAGTATCATTGACCTATGTTGTTATATCCTAGTTATAACCACCTATGGGAAAACTAGGGTCAACACTTATTTATCATACATTGTTTCATCATCTTGCCATTCCTATTATCATTTGACTGGTCATTTACTAGATTTGAGAACTTGTTGGGACCTAGTTGGTTTTTCCCTGCCTTTTATGTGGATGGAATTACTATGACTTGAGGTCATTTCAAGACTATGTGGGTCATGCTCAATGCATGTTGAGGTCACCTCAGTCCCCCTTTCCATACGCTCTCACCATTTTATGAGCAACCTAAGATAAATGATCTCAACATTTTGCGAGTAAGTAACTTATCATTCTCTAATGAGTTAAGATACCTCAAAATTCCAAAAACATTCATAATATTTCAAAATCCAAAAATATTTGTCCTAGCTAAGCCTAGTCAGTTATCCTCAATCCACCTTAATGGGGCATTGTCATTGTTAGGATGCTTTCTTTTGCTTTTATTTTTAGGATTTTTGTTTTTTTTTTCTATTTGTTTTTTTGTTTATTCACTTGCCTATTTGTTTGCTTTTAGCACTGTTACCTTGATTCTATTTATGTGTGTTCATTGGGTGATTTCTTTCCCACACTTATACTTGAATCCATCCATATTCGTATGTAAATATTATCATCATGGATTTTATCATTGGTGTATTGTTTTTCAATTTTTATTAGATCGAGAGTCAGTCCTTATGCATATTTTAGCCAAATTCTCATGATGTTATACCATGATGCCTACTGACATGTGATACAACAAACCTAAGATTCAAAAAGTTTATTCAACAATGGTGGCATCTCTTCGACATCGACATACTAATTCCATCCTAATCATATCCCAAATAAAGTAATTAAACATGAATGAGTTTCAACCTTTATTAGTTCAAATGAGCATCTCCCTAATAGTAGGTTGTTCCAATTCATCATACCCTCTATGTTAAGTTATCATCATCCTTAGCCAAGTTTATTATGTTTACCATAATCATGGTCCAATGATTATAACTACCTATGGGCAAATTATTGCACACTATCCCACCTACATTTTGAAATGATTATAACCACCTTTGGGCAAATCATTGTCTTATCACCACTTTACTTTTTCTACCCATACAAGGGCATGTTGTTATTTTGTTTCTCTATCCTAATAGGGGTATCTCCATCTTCTCAATGATTATAACCACCTTTGGGAAAATAATTATGTTATCATACCACATTGTTACTATCAGGGTATAAAGTTTATAACCAAGTTTGGGCAAACCATTGTATACCATCCCACTTGCATTCTCAATGACTTTGACTTCTAATTCTAATCCAATCAAATTTAGGACCAATAATAAGGTATTTTAATCAATTTGGGTAATTTATGCACAAAGTGCTTAAACATGATTAAGAACCAATTAATCCAAATTATAGCCTAATCAAGAAATCCATGAAAAATTATTGAGTAATTTGTTTTAGAAATGAATATTGAGTATATACATCATTAGGTGACCTCATTTCTTAGGAATACATCCTTAGGCCATAAATGCCACAAATATTAGAATTCATTCCCACCATGCCTATTAATTTCCCCTTATTACAATGTCATGATGAGGATAATTATAAAATTAATTCCAAAGATTGAATTAATCCTCAACCACACATCTCAATCTCAATATGGATGGTTTAGGTTGATTCTAGACATTCTCAAAAATCTATAAACAGAGAGGCCATGAACATAATTTATAAGTTATTTTGGCAAAAAGTTATAATGCATAAACATCTTCAAGAAGCCATTACAACTAGTGTTACCATACTGAATTTATTCCAAGCCAAGCCAAGCCACAAGCCAAAGGTGCCAAGGAGAGATGGAGGTAGCCAAGCTTCCACTACCAAGGACTTCATGAGCACAAGCTGAGCAAGCCACTATAAGAAGAATTTTGGAGCATCCAAGGGAGGTAAAATAAGGTTTCTTTTACATTTTAGTTGTTTATTTTATTCATGTTTGTTAACTAAGCTCTTCCTAGTGTCTAGGCCTAGAGATGTTATGCTAGTTAGTGTGTTTCTTTTCTTTTCTTTTCTTTTTTTCATTTTGAAACTAACACCATACTAAACATCCTCTCTTGAGTCAAATTACTAGTCCACAAGAACATATATCTCGAACTTATGTATGTGAAAACCTATAATTTATGTTCTTGTAAATAGTGTGCACTTGAATGTAATATACACTCTAGTGTATTTTAATATGTAATATATATATATATATATATATATATATATATATATATATATATATATATATATATATATATATATATATATATATCATGTATCTTTAAATTTCATGCATATGAATGGCGTATTACCCTTAATCTACATAAATGTGTAAATATTTATCACAAATTTGAACGAATCTAATATCTGAATTGCTGTGAATATTTGAAACTTGTATTCTTGTCCAAAATTCTAATTTCTATAGTCATGAAAGATTGTATCTATATGACAAGCCTACTAATATTCCCCCCTTTTGAGGTGATGGATATATCATGTAAGTCACTCACATAAAAATAAAGAGTTAACTATATCATGTCATGTATAAAGATGTAATCAGTTATAATCTTGTAACATGTGGAGAATCTATCATCATAGTAATGTATATGTCATCAAATAATGTATGTAACATATGTAATGTAGGTCATATACATGTCAAGATAAATGTATCAATTATTCATACAATGGTAATCATCATTGATTTAATAATTGAATAAAACTACATATTAATTAGGTTCATGATAAAAATTATGGCACCACACAAAAGGGAGAGGTGCATGATATATATTATGACACCCACAATCTCAAAAATATCAACAAGATCAACAAGCACAAAAATATAAATATAAAATTATAGATTAATCTAATCATAGGCACATAATTTTACACATTAGGCCAAGGGCTATGAACAAGGTACATAAATATGTCACAATAATCAAGGCTAAAGTGCCACAATTAAGGGGCATAAATATGTCACAATAAATGAGGCCAAGGGGACACATTAAAGGGACATAAATATGTCAAAAAAATTAATTCCAAGGCCACATACAATCAATGATTATCCCATATGTACAAATAACAACATAGATGAAGTTTATAACAAGTGAAAACTAGTCTACACTATCCATGTATATCAATGACACATCATAATAAAATAACATATCCATGTAGACTTATATAATATATGGATAACTAGAAAGATATGTGTAAGAAATATAGGTAGCTTAACATGGTAAAGAGATCATAAAAATATATAACATGTGATAGCATGACCTATTGAACAAGGCACCCTAGCATTGACATGGCCACTAGATATATGAGAGTTTAACATCTCTATGTCCATGTATGATATATATTTCCTACATCACACTAATGTGACATGAAATTCTTGTGTATGAAAAAAATACACCCTATATTAAACATGTGATAAATAACATATGTAAATAGTATAATCTAGCAATCATGTCATGCTTAGGTCTTAATATATATTTTTGAATATTTGGATGTTTGGATTTTAAAATATATCTTATTTTTATTGTATTTTTTTGAAATATTTATAACATACATATATAATAATAAAGTAAGTTTAAGTAGAAAGGATTCAAAAATATAATAATGATATGGATCTAAACAACCTATAACATATGTCAAGGCATGGTGTAAATCAAGTGTAGTAGCATATAAGACTGGATAAAGTGAAGGTAAGTAGTATGCCCCCACTGTATATATGGGTCACCACATTGTAACTTAGAAGATTATGTAGGTGGTGGGGTGGGATGTGGAGGAATCCATATATGTGCTGATATAATATGCATATACAAATGTATTTTATTGTGTAGAGGTAATGTAAACCATAAAAAGATCAAATATAGGTAGTCTTAATTTATAAGGTAGGAATTAATATGCCATAAATAATGCATGCTAAGTTGTAGTTGTGGAAAAGGATGCATCATAGGATAGATGTCACAAATGTTCAGATAAATAGGCAAGGACCAAATGAATACAAAGCCAATGGATAGAATAATGGTTATTGCAAGAGAATTTCTACACATGTATGTGAAAGTATAATACTAGAGGGAGTAAAAAATCAAGAATCTATGTATGGTAGGTTATGTTTCTTGGCTATCTAAGGAGATAAAAAATGCCAACCACTTAGAAGTAAAATTTTTGAGTAATCTAGATCCTTACCTAAAACTAAAATTTGATGATCTAACTATGGTGACACACTCTTAATGAAATCTCACCTAAATGATAATCATTGCATTCATTATATGTTTTAGAGTGTGTATAGTAAATTGGACCATATATTAGAATTTATTTTAAAAAATTATGATACCTTTATGTATCTTAGCATTGAATGAAGAAATTGTTTTTTATTTTATTTCTTTCTATTTTTTCATAATTTCCCTTACTTTTCTCATTCCTTGATCCTTAAATACTTTATTTGTATTTGGTATCCATAGGTGCATTGGAGATGATGTAACTATATCCTTATTTTTACTTTATTTATATTTTTGGTATGTAAGTAAATCATCTTAGAAAGTGTATGAGATATCCATATGAGTGCCATAAAAATTGGCTCCCATATGTTATAATCATGAGTATCATAATATAACATTTCTTGTGTATAGTATTGTGTAAATATAACAAAGTGTTAACTAATTTAGGCCCCAAATAAATTAGAATGGTAATATTACCCCTAGAATTCTCATGTGTATGTTGTAAATATTGATCACTATATCCAAAATACTTGAGAAATATAGTTGTGCATGTATTTCATTGTTTCTAATAATTTAAAACAATGCCTTCTCTATGTTCACCTCTAATAAATGGATAGAATGACCATTAGTTCCTTGACAAGAACATCTTGGAAAAAATAAATCCTTTTATAATGTGAACTAGAAGAAGATATTCTCTTAGTGAAATCATCCTTATAAGGCCAATGGACCATTGGATCCTTTGCATGAACGTCCTATGATTTCTATGTCTTCTTTAGATGAGTAATAGTATAAGATGGATAAAATATCTTGTTTACCTAGTCCCAAAGTGTGATAATCTTAATATCCACAAGTTTTATAATGTTTTGTTGCAATGAACACCAATAGTCATCACAATTTCTATTAATGTCATTATAGTTTCAAAATAGTTTTACCTTTTTTTTGAGGTAATAAGCAGGGTGATATCAAAATTATTGAACTTAATTGATGATTCATATTTTTAGTATGTGCCTTATTTGTAACATTAACATTATGACCCATTTAATTTGATACTTGCCTCTTATTTATTAAGGACTTTTTACCTAATGAGGTAACATACTTTGTTTAACCTGCTTATCCATGACCACATTTTTAATTTCCTTTTTATGTATCTTATGATTAATTTCATCATATATGAATTCATTATGATTAACTTACACATTTCCATGATCATGAGTTTGAGTGTATGCAAGTTTATCCTCATGTTATGTAACCTTTAAACATAACAATTGGGATTTTTATTAGAGTGCATATATAGATTGTATCATGGAAATGATATTGATAGTAATGATAATAGTGGTTTGGAAAGATTCATGCATTGGTTTTAACTCACTATCATATCTATACACAAGTATAATAGATTCAAAATCAATATCATTATATTACCTAGGATTGTATTATATGGAAACATCATTGCATAATTTGGAATCATTTCATAGAATTACATTATCATCACATTGTTCTTGTAAAGTAATAGTATAAATTACATCACATAGTGTTCCAATAAAATTTTCATGTAAAGAGATATTTTAACATTTATTTTTATGAGAAAGAGGAGTATTGTGACATTGAATTGCAAGAGAGGATAGAGAATCATCACACTCATGTGTATCGTTTAAAATTTATAGAGAAGGAGAAGAAGTATCACATTATACTTTAGAAAAGGTATGTCTACATTTTTCATGTTATGAAGAGTATAAATATATGGAGGCATAATATTATAAGGTAAAATGTCATGGGAACCCAAATTTATATCATCTATTCATGGTTCTAGTATATTTATTCATTATGTAATTATATAAAAAATTGAATGGGGTAATTCATTATTACTTTCCTCTCATTCAAGTATGTGATTATGAAAATACAACAAAGAAGAAGGGGAACTAGGTTCTCCTATTTTAAAATTAGTTTTTTCATTTTAATCTTCAATATATTATTTACTATTGTATCAATCCTCTTTCATTTTATCATTTTATTCTTCACTATTTATTCTTCACTATTTATTCTTCATGTATATAATTAACATTATTGATGACACAATTTTGACCATTAATCCAT
>JARHVA010001191.1:235000-315000 GCA_037957365.1 Torreya grandis
GCCCACTTACCTTCTTACCCTACATTGATGGGGTTTATAATAGGATTAATAATATCCTAAAGCACCAAAACATCAAGACCACTTTCCTTCCCATAAACAAATTGAGGATGCCCTTAGGTTCTTCTAAGGACCCACGGGAACCTAGTCTATATAGTAGAGTCTACAAGATTCAATGATCCTATGGAATCCCCTACATCAAAGAAATGGATAGGTCCATTAAAAATAGAATCAAATAGAATGCAATGGATATCCATTTGGAGAGGAAGGAGAATTCAACACTGGTTGAACACTCTTAAAAATCCAAGCATTCCATTCATATTGAGGATGCCAAGGTCATTGCAGTTAAAAATCATTTTCATAAACACAAATTAAGGGAAGCGATTGAGATTTGTAAACATCCTAATAACATGAATAAATATGAGGGGTTATAAATTAGTCATATGTGGAGACCAATTCTTAGTAAGTAGGAGGTTAGAATTATTAGGCGGGTATTAATAAAAATTTAAAGTTATCCTTTTAATTTTTAAAAAAAATTTAACACAATTGGATAATAATTTAAGATATCCTTTAATTAAAATTTAATATGAATTGGTAACAACCATTGTTTGGATAGGGTAATATTTTATTACAACTTAATTATTTAAAATTTTAACTTGATTGATATTATTGACTAATAAATTTATAAACTAATTAATAATCACTTAAAAATTTCAATTGTTATATCCTTAGATTCTTAATAGGTAACAATCTTAGTGGTCTAGGTTATTGGCATGCAGAATATTCAATATCACACTTCCCTAGTAAGAGGTGATCTAACAACTTGTAGATTAGGTTAACAGTCACTAAGATAACCATTACCAACTCTTGGCTTAATGGGTGTCTTAGTTTTTTCCTATTTAAGTTTGATTTAGCTTGTTGTTCATACATATCTCTTGATTTCTCTTAATGATGGATCACAAATGTTGATCCAAAATGTTGAATGGGATAAACTCTCACACAATATTCCAAAATATCATTCATTCAAAAGGACATATATTTTCAGATTCACACATGTTTTACATAAATATAAATGATAGGTTTTCAAATATTTAAACATATTTTAGGGTATTTTCAATGCATATGCACACATGTTATAGGACCAAAGTTATAGGTTTTAATATAAATATATAGATTAAGACAAAGTTTTAGGGAATATAAAATTCATATGTATAAGTTTTTTAGAAACATAAACTAGATGTTTTTCATATTTTTAAAATTTTAGACAAATGATATATTTTAAACACTCAATTTTAATCATTAAGTGATTAAAAATATTTAATCTTGACATCTTACCTTCCATAACCTATTTTCCATTTTGTTAACTAATATCTATGAGAGCCTTCACTATCCTACTAATTGTATTGCAATTATTAAAAACCATCACTCAAACATCCCTATTATACTTATATATTCCTATCAACTAAGTTATAAAAATCTTTTTCCTTCTTGGAAAATACCACACTAGGTTTGACAAGGCCACAACTTGGCCTTGTCCACTAGTAAAACCTTGTCCCTTGTGCTCTAATGATTACTTCTTAAATTCGATATGTTTTATGTCAACCCTCTCATGATTTTAGAAAATTTAATTAATAGAAATATGTCATATATACCACTACATAAACACATCAAGGCCACTCAGAGAATCATATAAATACTTCAAAATTTAACAAAATCACTCTCTATACAAGCTACTGAATATTGAGCAAAAGATCCATATTCTTCCCTATTCAAGTTCTATTTTATTATAACAATCATTATCCAAGTCTGAAGCTATTTTATTTCAAGTCAAGGGCATTAATTATTTAATTATCAAGAATTCAAGCCAATCCACTAGTTGTATCCATAGAGTGCAAATATCAAAATTCATACACTCACTATAAGAGAGAACTACATTGGCCTGAGGCCTTTTCAGCTATGTAGGTATCACTTAGATTATGAGGTTTTTTTTAGGATAAATTGGCTATTAACCTTACCCAATTTACCTATTTGCATTTGATGTCTATTCAATTTATGTTTAATAACTAAGGTTTTAACATTCTAGGTACTTTTATTTGAAAACTCACCATGTGGATATAATCAATAGACCACCATGATAGGAGAAAATACCAAGTGAGAAAATCACCTACACAGTCAATGCAGACATGACCGTAGTCAAATAGACATGTTTTCATTACACTCTTATCTACCCTAACATATCCCTACCCCAGTGCATTTCAAAATTTTGTTTTTAGGCATGACATAATTCATATAATCTCCTAGTCAGTTCTACATCAATGATCTTCCTACACAGTCATCAAAAGTTAGATTTGAGCTAGGTTTTCATATTTCATTGAAAATTACTATTTATAACTCATTTTAATTCCTTTAATTTATTGTATTTAACATTCATATTTTGTATACTTTGTAAATATGAATCACGTTCAAATATTTTAGTGTGTTATTTCATTTATTATATTAAATCAAAATAAAACCATTAAACATTCAGGTGAACCTATAATTTTCTATTATAACTTTACTTATTATTTTCTTGATTTTTGTAGTAGGATTTCATATATATTTTTTTAAATTTTTAACATTGAAAGTGTCTTCAAATTTGGATATAAATTTGACACCATAAGCCAATCTTCTTTGACATTATATTTTAATCTGACACTGAATAAATTATCTTATCACCTTAGTTAATATCTGACACTAAAGCATTTATTTTGACCATGAGTTGAAATTTATTGATCTATATATACAAAAATATTTTAAATTTTGTTTTCTATTGATTTTTTCTTATTTTTATAAATAGTGTTATGAAACACATATATAGCTATTATTTTTAGATAAGAAGTGAACTGTTGTACCAACACTATGAATTGAGGGATATTATCTCAATATCCAGGCCCTATACAATGTTATACATGAATTTTAGTTTCCCCATACCTCATGGTATGTTGTAAATGTGTAGGGTCCTTTTTTTTTTCACCAAATAAAGCCTTTTTATCTATTTAATTTGTGGTGAACATGAGAGTAATGTATCTCATAAGTAAGTTACTCTCATCATACCCTTGAATATGGGATATTAGGATACATGCATGGTTTAGCCTCTATAGTTAGTGATGTAAAAAATTGGGTTGACACTAATATTTGAATGATCAAGTATATTTGAGATCCCACTAAATCATTCAAACCCTTTCCTATATCACCCTTTATACCTTAATTTTTTATTGTATTATATTCATAGTCATTAGCTTTGTTATACATGCAATATATTTACTAGAAATAGGATTTTTATATATCACATGTAATTTAATTGGATTAGTTTTATTTATCATGTGTAGTCAAATTAAAAATTATAATGATGTTCATCCTCTATATTTTTCATTCACTACTCATGTTGTGCCTTTTACTTATGATAATGAATAGAAACATAAATAAGGAAAAACTCATGGAAGAATCATGTATTGATGATTATGATTTTGATGTTATATCCATGAAGAGACAATTTGATTTTTATGAAAGTTGGGAAAAAGAGTTAATATAAACAAATATCCAACTTGAACTTGAGGAACAAAACACACCTCTTTACTTATCCTTGAATCCTTGAATTCACCTCTAGACTCATCTTCAAATTCACTTATCGATTCCTCTTTTGTTTAATATTTAGACCCTTATTTGATTATACCTATAGATTAATATTTGGGTTAGTATTTAGTTTCTACTATGGGTTTACCCTTATATTTAATTTGGGATCCTCCTTCACCTTCTTCTTTAACTAATAATCAATTGCAAAAATAGCATTCTAAAAATGAATATCTTCTCTTTCTTAAATTACCATCGACTTTAAAAGTTGAGGAAATTTATCACATTCACACATATAAAATAAATAAATATAAAATATGCATAAATAAGGATTATTTTTTTCATGAGAAAATTCCTATCTCTTTCCCTTAAAGTGAAAATGAGTACTAATAGTAGTGATGTTATCTTTTCTCCTTAACAAATAGTCGATATTAAGCCTACATTTCATAAATATTCATCCTTATCAATCAATGAGGATGAAATTCCTTCCTCTTACCTTATAAAATCACAAGATACATTTGAAATCAATGACAATCATCTTCCCACATATCCACTTGTTAGTGTTTGTATGCATTTTGGATTAGAAGTACCTAGGGTTTGTGCTTATGAAGCCATTTAAGATCAAATAATCACTATGAGAAAGGTAATAGAAGACTTTTAAAATAAAAATTATCATTTCAGTTCAAAGATTATATCACTTGAAATTAAAAACAAATATAAAATAAATCTAGAGTATGCTAGTTTTAATTATGTATCTAAAACTTCATGTAGTTATCTTGTACCCTAAAAGTAAAATACATCTATAATTATTGACTCAAAAAGTGTAAAAGAGGATAATAATATTTCAAGTGAGATTCTAAGATAACTTTTTTGAAAAAAATTAACTAAATTACCTTTTATACCTCCTCTAAAAATACCAAAATAATATTGTGCATAACATAGAATGCATAGGCATCATACAAATAGTTATTTGGCTTTGTAGTAGAAAATATAAAATAGCATTGATAGTGATGATACTATAATAGATACATCATCAAGTAACCAACTCACATTATAATTTCATCTTCCAAATAACAAGTGGCATAATCAGAGATAGTGAAAAAGGAACAAAGACAACAAGTATGGATACAAAAGGATAAGTCAAAACAAAAACAATTAAAACTTAAAAATTAGAGAAAGAAATATTACAAAAGGTATATTTTGAAAATAAAAGGTTACAAAATTTATAGTGAGAGATGTTTCAAAAATAACAAAAATATTTAACTAATATTAATTCCAATACAAGTAATAAAATATAAGTAGAGGCACATGATACAATATATATTCTAAAATAGAAATATAAAAGGTCAATACCACAATATGGAGTAGTTGGTTTTTCATACACAAATAGAAAATGTGATCAATATGATATATCAAAATTTCAAGAACAACCTAAGAAGTTGGTTATTTCCTAGGATGAAGATTAAGGTCATGATAATGATTATACAAAATATGATTGGAATGACAAAACTAATATTTAGGATGAATATGGAAATATAATTTAGGGTTATATCACACATGATACATTTATTGATTATAATACATGCACGTATAACAAAAATTGTTCACATGAATCCAATCTTTCATACCATATAGTTAGGTATACATACATGCATCATCTTGATGAGATCTTTGGTGAGACACAAGCTCCTACTTCCTACTAATCCACTTGTTGAGCCAATTATCTTGTTAGTTATTTACATATTTTCTTTGTACATAGCTTATCATATTTTAATTTGTTGTTACTTCTTCTATACCAAATTACAAGCTTTATTCTATCCTTTGGATTTAATTTCACTTTTGGCACTTGCCCTCTTGATTTTTAAACTGAACCAAATAATCCAAAATAACTATCTTATAATGCTTTCAATTCACATTATTTATGGTAGTCCACTTGCTTACTATGGCTTGTCTATCATGTTATGGCTTTGATTTCACTTAAATTATCACATATTTATAATTTTACACACTACATGAGCACACATAGATCTTTTCCCATTGGGGGGAATGTACATTATTATATATATCAATAATTTATACTACATTACCTATAACTCTTTTACACATATATTAAGGGAATTTTCATTTCCTTACTTCTTTTCACACTAAGATTTAGTCACTTGTTGTATATTATTCGAATCGATGCCATTTATTATATTTTTTAATCCTTGCTTATTTGTACTTTCAAATATTTTTTAAATTAAAATATTTAAAATTCTTATTTTTCAAATATGGTAAAAATACCAAAAAAATAAAAATATTAAAAAAAAATAAAAAATAAAGACCTCAAAAAAAATTCTTATGTTGTTTATTTAATTATTCCCATATAGTATTTAATTCATGTTAAGTAACTAGGATATTTAAACTTTAAATACACAATGATTTTCATGAGTTATGTGACAGTGATAAATGACAAACTATTACATGGTTATTTGATGTTTGACTTCCCCTTTTATCCAATAAACTTACTAAGTTGGGGTCATCTCTTCATTCTCCATAAACATTTCAAGATTTTGTATCTATCCAAAACACTTATACCATCATGATTTATATATCATACAATTATTTTACTATTCACTCATACTTTACATTGTGTTACATGGATATACTATTTGTTAAAAATGACATTGATAGATATGGTTGATGTAGACTAGTCTCATTTGTCATATGCTTATTTTCAAATTCTTACTTCACTACATGATAAGTTGGTACTTGATTAATTATTATGTGTGGCCCTTGGTTGCATGTGTGTAACATATACATGTTATTATTTGTATGACATAATCATTCCATTTGAGTGTGGCCCTTGGCCTTGTTTTTCTGTGTGACATTCATATGTCCTTTTTTATGTGGCCTCTGGGCCTTATGTTTGACATTTTATGCAAATTGTGTGACATTATGTGTATATTCATGGATTTATCCTACGGTGCCATGATTTAGCAAGCATTAATTTTATTTTTTACATATACTATTATACCATGATATACATCATGCACATGCTCCTTATGTGCATGAATGTTATATCTATCTAATACATGTTTCATATTCAATTCAATGCTATGATGAAATACATTTAAAATGTTCACATATTATAAAAATTTATTTTGTCATAAGTGAATTTAAGGATATTTCCCTCATCTCTAAAGGGGGCATCACAATGGGCTTATATTAAGAATTCAATCTTGCATGAGAAATAGATTTTAGACTTATGATAGTATATAGTTATTAGATTTACAATATGGTTCATAATTTCTATATTATGGGGGCATATGACATATATGCACACTCATTATTATAGTTACTTGAGTACAAATTCACATATACTTTATACATATGTATAGACATGAGAAAAATAGTTCAAGTTTAATTGACACTCTATATCAATTCAATAGAGATACATGTGGCATTATATTTCATTCACGCTCATGCTACTACATTGAAAATTTAAAATTTCACTTATTTTCAAAGTTCAAAAAGTTTCAAAGGTATATAAGTTTCAAATATAATCTCGATCCATCTTGAGCAGTGTCATTCATCTTATTTTGTAAGTGGGTCATGCTAGAGTCCAGTGACACTTAACATATATGGTTAAAATTTAGTGAGCCAAATTTGTTGGTTACACCCCTTCTTCTACTATAATTATTATTTAAAAATATCCTACATATTCAAATGAGGTTTGGAGAATACAATCTTTCCAAATCAAGGGATTTCACTAGTGTTAAAAAAATAGATACTTGATCACTCTCAATTCACCATAGGTTCAACATATCTCCAAATTCCTCAACAAATAGGCACATACTTATCCACTTTAAAATTACAGGGAAATTATATTTGGTGCTCTTTTAAATGTATTCCTTCCTTGCTCTCTTTCCATTTTCAATTTTCAAATTTCAGATTTTTGATTTTAAAATATGGATAGTAACTAATTTCAATGGCATTGTTTCAGGTTTTACATTTAGACACCTTGCACAATCAAGATTCACATCAAAATACAAAGTGAAAACTTAGGTATCCATGTCCTTTACTCTAGTAATTCTAATTTATAGCATTACTAGAATAAAGGTAGGTAGGGATGGAAGGTGGTAGTTAAATGTGGACACTCAAATTTAACCATTAAATGCTTAATAATGTTTAATCTTGACATCCCTACCTTACTTGATCTATTTTCCATTCTATTAATTTGAAATCTCTATGATAACCTTCACTATCCTACTCATTGTTTACAAATTTTGAAAACATAACTTAGACATCCCTATTTTGGTTACAAATTCTTATTAGTCAGGTTCTAATAGTCTATGTGATTTTGGGACAAGACCACACTAGTTCAAATAGGGTCATAACCTAGATTTTTCCACTAGTGTGTCTTTGTCCCCTATGCTAAAATGGTTATTTTCTAAATTTGAGACATTTTATGTTGGCCCTCATGAACTTTTAGTAAAGTCAATTAACAAAAATATTTCAAATATTCCAGTATTTAACACATCAATTCCACTCAAAGCATCACAAAGTAACTTGAAAATTTAAAAAAAAACAATTTATAAAGGCTACTGCACACTGAGAAAAAGATCTATATTCTTCCCAATTCAGGTTATGATTTATTCCAATAGTCATAGGCCAAGTCTCAGATTACATGGGATTTTTTTAAGATATCTCAATTATTCCCTTTAACTGATTCCATCCTTTGTATTTGATGTCTATTTGGTTTATGTGAGGGTTTAAAAATTATAGGTATTTATATAATATAACTCAAAACCTATATAAAATCATAAGACCACCTCTGATAGGTGTAAATACCCAATCAAGAAAACCCCTTGAACAGTCAATGAAAACATGGCCATAGTCAGACATTATATTATTTGAAAGATATTGAGAATAGTTTTATACACATAGACAATAATAATCACACTAATATATTATATTCAACATAATACTAACAATACATTAATTAATGTATATCCATAGAGGTAGTAAAATAACCTCCTAGTAAATAAGATCAAATAATCTGAAATAGTCATAGGTAAAAATAATCATATGGGAATACAATTACAAATAATAATAAATAATATTTTTATAAATATATAAAAATATAATCACTAAAGGTAATTATTAAATTACTAATTACTATAGTAATTTGTCCATGTGAACATTACTTAATCCTAACTTTCAACCCCTTAATGTGAACATGGGGAGAACATAAATCTATACTGTAACTACCACCTCTGCATGCTTATGATCTAGATGGTTTTATTTTTTAGGAAAACCAAAAACCTCTATAATGGTTTTCATTTGAATTACCAATAACCACAATAGGATGGATTTACAAGTGGTTAACCAAAAACCACACATGATGGTTTTACAAGTGGTTAACCAACAACCACAATATCATATTTTTACAATATTACTATTAGCTCTCTTCAAAATTTCTTCATTAGGAGATCACATAGGATTTTTTATCACTTTATTACATATATGAACAATAATGTATTTATATTCTTATTTTAAAAACATACCAAAAAAAAAAAAAAAAATCAAATGCACCACCAAAGCATATGATCCCCATCATTGGTGACTAATGAGAGGATCTAGAAACCTCCTTCCTTCATTGCCCCAAACCTCCTTCATAAGAAGTTTCTTATTCAAATTATGAATATTTTAAGCTCATTTATTTCCAAAATATTTATCTCTTCCCTCAATATGAAGCACACTTATTATATACCTTAATCAAATGTCAGATTCCACTGAAAATGCATGTGTAAGGCAATCTATTTTTTTACAATTTTGAAAATGACTCTACATTGACATTAGAAAAACATTATAATATATATAAATGACATGTTTTAGATAAGACCAAAATTAAAAATGACTTTAGACAAAAAGGACTAATATTGATCAATCTAAAGACTTCTAAAAACTTAATAATAACTATAAATTGTTTGAGTGTGACATTTAAAATACTACTGAAGACACTATTGACTTTTCCCATTAAAAAAAAATTGAGTCTTTTGACACTTGATTATTAAAAAAATCAAAACTTACTTTTGACTAAACATATAAATGACTACTATTATAAATGATTCCCAAATTTAAGATTCAACTTTTTATACACTAAAGACTCATAAAAATCCAGATCTATTTGACATTGACATTTATCAATATATTTAAATTATAAGCTCAAAAATTCCAATATTTAAATTATAATATAAAATTTATTACACTAACCTAATGGATTAAACTTAATACAAACAACCAAAAAAATAAATATAGTGTAGGATCCAAGGTGATATGCATGAATAGAATTGTTTTAAGAGTTAAAACCAAAGATGAATGCATAAATGTGGAGACTAGAACACAGAGCTACTAGATAAAAAATTCATTAGTATTTAATATAAGTAGTTTTACTAGCTAAAAAACCTTTAAAACATCATAACATAACTCATTATTAACTAATCTTGGATCTTTACAAGAAATAAATCAATAGATGATTCCCTGCTTCACTAATATGTTGTGAATAAAACATTTTTGGCTAAGTTGATGTAACTGTTGAGCAGAATATAGATAATTAACAAAGATGAAATGATGTTATGAGTTTGTGACCATAATTATACATGAATTTTATGCACATTATAAGCCACTTTGGAAAATCCTTACTATTTACAAAGGTGTCAACAAAGCACAATTGAATGAAGATGAGTAGTAGATGCACAAGTGCCAATATTGATCAATACATGATACAATGTAAAAATATCATGTATAAATATTTTTAATCCACCATCAATGTAATATCATTATCATATGATCGATTAAGGTGTGCAATGTTGAATTCAAATGTGAAACAAATTTGAATGAATGTAAAAGGTGATGCATATAACTTGGATCATATAGGAGACCTGTAACAGAAAATCCTAACCTATGTTAATAATACCTACACTATATTCACATAAATTATTTAAAACTCTCATGCATTGGGGAAACAAGGAAAAAAATAAAACTACCCTTAAAAACAAACTATTCATCCATCATAGGACAAGACTTAGAATGATATGATACCATTGATATTATTTGAAATATCCTGAGCATAGTTTCATACATAGATAATAATAATCACACTAATATATTATATTCATCATATAATACAAACAATACATTAGATAATATATAGCATTGGAGGTATCAAGATAACCTCCTAGTAAATAGGATCAAATAACCTAGAATAGTCAAGCGCAACAATAATCATATGGGAATATAATTCCAAATAATAACAAAGTGTAAGTGTGTGTGTGTGTGTGTGTGTGTGTGTGTGTGTGTGTGTGTGTGTGTGTGTGTGTGTGTGTGTGTGTGTGTGTGTGTGTGTGTAATTACCAAAGTTAATTAGTAAATTACTAATTACTACAATAATTTTCCCATATGAACATTAATTAATCCTAACAAAACAAACAAGGTCGTAGTGCACTCCTGTCTACCCTAGGATAGCCCTATCCCAATGCATTGTAGGATTCTATTTTTAGGCACAACACACTTAAGAGATCATCTTAGTTAGTTATACATTAGGGATCTACCTACATAGTTATCACAAATCAAATTTGAACTATATTTACATATTTCCTTTAAAGTGACTATTTATAGCTCATTTTAGTTTCTATAATTTACTATATTTTATGTTTAGATTCTATATATTATATAAATATGAAAACAATTAAAATACTTTAGTGTGTTATTAAATTTCCTATATTAATTCAAAATAAAAACACTAAACATATATATGTATGTATGTATAATATTCTATATCATGTTGGAATCAATTGGATCAAGTTATGGGACATGAAGGTTTTACATACACATACACATACACACCATTACAATTTTATATTTTTGACATCAATAGTAAATATAAGTGAGAGATTTGAAATCTATAATTCCATATATAATAGCTTATTTAGTTAAATGAGTAATGTGGTTGAGATTCTATACCCTCAATGACCTAGGTATTGGTCCACAAGCTTAATTTGTGGCTTTCACCATTCATCTTGAGGTTCAAGATCAGTTACATGAGTAGTGCGATTGAGTTTTTATCTCTCAATATATTAGGCACTTCTTCCTCTTAAATGAGGGTTGGGGAATTTATCTTCTCAACCCATGGCCTTGCCTTAGTATATAAATTAGGGTGTGGTCACCCAAAAATATACAACTGATTCAACAAGGAAACATATCTAATGCTTCAACAAGGAAGCATCATATTCAATCATATGTCATAAAGCAACATATATCACCCACTTGTAGGTGTAATCCTTCCTTGGTATTTAAGCTTAAAAGTTTTCAATATCATTTCAGATATTAGATTTTATACATATACATTTATTGCTACATATTGTAAGTTGCATGGAGCAGTTTTTACATTCAAATCCTCCTTTAAAATATAAAGTGTATTGTGCACACTCAAGTACATCTATTTATCCTTTTATTATAAAATTTTATTTCTTTTCAATACTAAAATAAAATGATAAATTTTAGACACTAAAATTTGGTATTAGACACTTTGAAATGTCATTTTGACCTATATTTACCTATAATCACTCAAATTAACATTTAATGCTACAAATTCACTTTTAACCATCCTCTATGTAGATTTAACATATGTTCAATTATGTTTAATCTATTTTTTATTAAATGAATCAAACTAATAGATATAAACTATTGAAATTAATATATATGAATATACAAGAAAATATTATGATATTACATAATTTAAAGAATTTTAAATTTGATAAAAATAGTAAATAAACCTATAGATATGAAAACCTCCTTAAAATATATCATATACTAATTGTGTAGGCTAACTATGATGAAAAAAATACTTGAAAGGACTTGTGTATTGTGTCATTACTAAATGTAGACATTTAAGCTATGATGGGACAAGTCCATAAAAAAGGATAGAATTGCACTATAGCTACATCCTAGTTTATTATGTAAATTTTCTCAATCTAGGTATGTGTGATTATCTATGAGGGTTTTTTGATTAATTATGTGTGTTGATTTGATGCATAGAGGACCTAAAAAACATAAATCCTTATTCCTACATAATAAACACAATAGAGATGAAATGAAAAAATGGGAATAGGGTAAGGGTAACAACCAATATATGCTCAAAAAACTGTGCGTAATATGAGGGATGCCTAGATATCCCAAATGGGCCTTATGCCAATGCAATTTTCCCTCCTAGGGTGAGTGTATGATCCATGTTTGTGCAATTGAAAGAGTATAACAAAATATTGATTGAAATGATGGACAATGGATGGCTGTGACATAAAATAAAATATATTCATACTTGGATTATGAATATTATAATGCAACATAATTTAAATTGGAATAAATAGTGATCTTTTACGTAGTGTGTAGGAGAATTGCCAAGTGATTGATGTATTGATCAAGTGTCTACTTTGAATGGATTTGATGTGCTTATAGTGGGGAATATTTGGAATGTTTTCACCATCCAAATTTACAAGATGCATGGGAAAGACATTTTAAAATGTATTGATTTCAAAAAATTATAGTTAAAGTGTAGGGGACAAGGCCATGCTAGTGGACAAGGCCTCATGCAACCCTATTTGATATAG
The DNA here is from genome assembly GCA_037957365.1 of Torreya grandis. Classification (NCBI taxonomy): domain Eukaryota; kingdom Viridiplantae; phylum Streptophyta; class Pinopsida; order Cupressales; family Taxaceae; genus Torreya; species Torreya grandis. The sequence goes on from JARHVA010001191.1 coordinate 248,257, forward strand.
TGTGAACCTATCCTAAAATAATAAACACTATTAGAAAAGGTATAATAGAAACCTATGGGTTGAATAACGGTGAATGACATTAAAATAGGGTTGTATGTATGATAGTTTCAATGTTTTCAAGACATTTGAGGCTCTCATTATAGATTATGAGTTAATGAGAAGGTGAATAGGCCAAGTAAGATTAGCATATCATTCTCCTTGGACATATGAGATGAATGATCCCAATGGACATGCCATTATGTTTTTTAAGTGTTATAAGAGTAAAAAAATGTATATTAGTCCCTTGTTAGTCCAAATGAGAAAAAATCAAGCATAACAATACATTAGGACTAAATACTCTTGCATAAGAACTAGGGAGAGCATAATATAATAAGCAAGATCACAAAATAGAGATAATGACAGTACAAATTTATTACCTCCTTTTTTGAATTTGATGCTTAATTTTTGGCATAAGGATGTTCATGCTTAGCCTATGACTATTTGAGTCTTCTATCAATGTTCTTTCATGTTGGTAACATTTTTCCAATAGTCACTTGTGGCTTGGAGTAAATTTTGGCATAAATTAGGCATTATAATACTACTCTCAAAGGCTTCAAGAAAGTATTCCAATAAAATAACCTTACACACAAAATCTTCTTAGAATATGGTGTGGGTAATTGTGTTTATATCTCAAAGAACTAACTCTAACCCTAGGGAAGTTAGGGTAAATTATAATTTTGATTAAGTCTAAATTAACCTAGGTTGAGTCAGGATAAATTTGGGTTGGGTCAAACCACTCATGAAATATTCACACCTTAGTTTCATATATTTGTGAGTCATGACAACTCACTTTAGATATTTATGAATTGTGACTCATAATTTTGGAATATTTAGGAGATAATAAATAATTTTATTAGCTCCTTTGACCGTTGACTTGATATTTGGATAGAAAAATCCTTTTTTGGTAAATAAAATTCACTAATTTGATTTGGAATTTTTGTTTAGGCAAGTTAATTAAGATTTTCAATGTAATTACTCTTTATTAGTGATTTTTATCTTTTGGAAATTGTTTTAAATGTTACAAATTAATAGCTTGATAGGATAAAAGTGTTAAATTACTAGGTCATAATTTTATTAGGGTTAAAACTAAACTAGGTTTTTGGTGCATATAGGGTAATAATCCTAATAAACTAGCCTAATCATGTTTTAGGTTAATTAAATCCCTTAAACTAATGACTTTGGGCAATTCATATGATTTCTAGGATTAAAATGTGTCATTAGCTAGAAATTGAACTGAATCCCAGTTTAGGCACAAAAGTGGCCAAAATTAAGTGTCTGTAGTAAATTCAACATGAATGAGTATCATGCCCCCTATACTATATTTTATTGATATTTTCAACTATTTGAAACTTACCAATTACAATTTTAGGAATTAGTGCACATACATGTCAAATGTCCCCAGAATCATGTTATAATTTTTGAGACTATATAGTGGCATAAATATAAAATTTTATCATGATGAATTTATATTCTCAAGATAAGCCCATTTTGATGCCCCTATTTTGAAATGAGAGACATAGCATGAAAGTCACTTATCTCAAAAAATAAATTATGTAATTTGTGAAATATGTAATAATGTAGTAGCACTTGAACTTTAAAGTGTATTACATCACAATAATTGAATATAACATTGAATTTGCATGAAACATGGGTTAAATGGATATATCATTGAAACACATAAACATCATGTGTATTATATGCATCATGGCACTAAATTAAGAATATAATAAATAAGTAATGTTGAATATGAATCATGGTACCATAGTAACAAGTAATGAGAAAGTAAGAAATGTCATATAACGTCAGATGATTTGAAAATAATTTCACACATAAGGCCGAAAGGCCACATACAAGGGACATGTAAATGTTTCATAAAACACAAGGCCAAGGGCCACATGCAAATGTCATGATGATTCCATAAAATAAAGAATTTTTCACATATAGGCCATAAGATACAAACAATAAAAAAGCAATTTTTAAATTTATCATGTAATAAATTAATAAAAAAGGAATCATAAAGTAAAAGAGACTAAGATGCATCCACCATATGTATCAATGAATTTTTTAGAAATTAGAATATTTCATGTAACACATGTATAGTATGAGTGAATAGCAAAACATATGTATGATTTGTAGCTCAAAATTATAGAAAGGTTACAGAAAGATACAACATGTTGAAATGTTCATAGATAACATAAATATGCTCTAAAATTATCAAATATATTGGTTAATAAGGTAATTATGACATCAAAGAGCCATGTTAAAGTATGTCTTGTATCACACTCAAATACCTCATGAAAAATAATGTATAATTAAAAATGAAATCTGCTATATACCTAAAATAGAATAAATAAAATATGTAAAGAAGAAATATATTAACATTTGAAAAATGATTTTAGGTATTGATTTTGAATTTTTGAAATTTTTGAAATATTTTCATTTTTTTGAAGTTTCAAAAATTTTGTATTTTTTGAAATATTTGCATGTTTTTTTATTTTTTGAATTTTTTGAATTTTTAAAAAATATTTGAAAAAGGTGCTAAGAAGCAAGGATTTGTAAATAGAGGAAGTGGGAGGGATTCAAAAATAATTGACAAGGTGAAAAATAATATTATGGTAAAAAAGAAAGTAAGCAATGTGCCCCTAATGTATGTGTAAATGTGTTGACTAGCCTAGTGGTCACTCATGCTAGTCCTTTCATGCATTCCAAAACTTAACCTTCTCATGTTGGCATATTACATAAGTGATCCTTTCACAATAACTTAAATAATAAATAGGGTAGCCATGAATATCCTAGGTTAATTGGAAATGGTTTCAGCTTTAGTCATCATCTCACGTGTGTTCAAGTACTTAGAGTTTATCCTGGATGATTCTACTAGCAATCTAGAAACAAGTGTTTATCCATATAAATAATAGTATAATAACACTATCATATCCAAACATCCATCCTATTTTTAATACAAACACATGTAAACATCATAACAATGTTTTGTGATAATCATAAGTATATATAATCCATGACAATATCAACATTATTGTTAAACAATTATATTAATGTCTATTACTTGATATTAAAAGATTGCAAGGCACCCAAGGTGATTATAATGCTATAGGATATCATTATTATCCATATATCTAATTAATATCATCACTGTGTTTCATATATCACTCTAAACATAATCCAAAAATGTTTCTCTAAGGTCTCATAGCTCTCTTTCACTTTCTCAAGTGTCTGCCTTTTATAAGCTTCCAAAGGGTCATGCGTGTAACTTGGTAGCTCAATAGACACCACTTAGTAGTTATTGTCCACTTAGTAAATATTGTGTTTTTTTTAGGCCATATACCTCACCATTTTTTGTCACTTCTAAACTTCCTATCAGGATTAGTTGTTAGTCATAAATCCCACCACTTATCTTCCATGATCTCCATAGTGGTTTCTAGATACACACAATTTGACTTGTCTTCATCCTGATTTATGTCATTTTTGAAATTGGAATTGATATTTTTACACTTTCACATAGCCTATTGTAAATATTTTTTGGTTTCACATGTGTGGAATATGTTTTTGGGTGAAAACTACTCTTTACTTCCTTGGCTTATTGGTGTTAGTCTCTACCTTCCCTAGTCATGCACATGCTCTAAGGCCTAGTTATACTTAGCTAAAATTTATGGTAAAAATGACCCCACTAACCTAATTGTATATACTAATACAACCCATTCACCACATATCTTTTAGCCTCTATCTACTTCCTATGCTTTGTGCCTCTTTGTCCTCCTAGGTAACTTCTAGTTTTCTTATGATAGGTAAGAATTTTGTGTTTTTTGAAACTATATCTTCCCATTACTTTGGTTCTTATTGTCTCTAGGATAACTTAGGTTTAGATTCATGATGAAATTTTTAATATATTTTTCATATCCCTCTTTTATTTCTTACCATATTTCTTCCTTGCATAATTTTCATTCTTGTGCATCAAATTTAGCTCTTATTTCTAATATGCATGTATTTCACCCTACCACCTACTATTCATGGTTATACTTTCATCAAACCTTCCTCTTCACCTCCTCTTTGTTTTAAAAAAGATTTATTGTGTTACCTTCACTCTCAACCTATGTATCCCACTTTCACACCATATTTACACAACTTATGACTATTTCCCTTCTCTTTGGCATTGGTGCCTTTAATGCCCTAAGGCATATATTCAGGATTGGCACCCTATCACCTTCTTATAGCTCCTAACACTCAATCTCTTTTAGAGTGTCTTGTGACTTAATTTCACCTTATGATAGGTATAGGCATAAAATACATGGTATATTATAATGAATACCATGCATACTTTTTTATTTCTATGCCACCTCTTCTTCTCCTTGAATTATCACCAACCCTTAAGTGCATTACTCTACATTCTCTTTTGTGTGCTCTCTTTTCTTTCATAGTATTCAACCCTATTGGGTGTGAAACTATGATCACCATCCTTAACCTACTTCATATTATTCTCTAGGTCTATTCCTTGAGTTTTTATACTCTACATCACCCACATATTTTATTGTGCTTTCTATCCTCTACCCATCCATGCTTGATGAAGGACTTTGACTCTTTACCAAGTCATTTTTTGCACTCTTCACCCTCTACCGATTGACACTTGATGGAGGGCACCTCTCAACATATTATATCCAAAAGTTTAATTGGAACATAATTTGCACATGACTACTCTACACCCATTCTCAATCACTTTTCTTCTTGTTGTTTCATCACTCTTCCACTTCGTTACTCATTGGCTAAACCTTACATCCTTTGTTCCTCAAACACAAACATAACATTTATAATGGATAACTAATATAGATTAAAATTTAAAAAAAAAATTATATGAGGTTTTTTATCCCTTTATTTATACAATAGGGGATCCTTGGATCCCTTATATAACTCTTAGCTAAACATATCACTCCCCCTTTCTTTAACTACACTCTATAGGGTTTAACCCTTAGGTTTCTACCCTCTCTCCAAGCCACTAAGATTTTCCATACAATGGTTACCTCATAACCCTATTGATCCACCTTATCAATCCACTTCAATAACAACCCTTTATTTTGGATGAATGCCTCTATTTATAGTTGTGTAGGTTGGTTACAAAGTGGTCTAGTTTACAGGTTGGCAACTATCTTTATAGTAGTTTTCGAACCAATTTTAAACACTTAAGATTGAATTACATGGCTGAATTAGACTTCAATATATTTAAATTTAAAAACAATCAATTAAAATCCTTTTCTAATTCTCATATTTATAGTTGGTGATTTTACCACTATTTATTTTCTATCCTCAAGCCACATCCCATCACCTTGCATTATAAATTTGACCTTTCTTGCTACTTTTCTCCTACTATGGGTTCCCTTTTATACATTCATCCTAGATGAATCAATCTACTATGATATTAATTCATGCCTCTTTTATTTTGTCTTGTGTATGGCATGCACTCACCCTTCTTTCTATGTTTTGGGCAACACCACCCCACACTCAATCCTACACCTGATCCTCCAATGTAGTAAATGTTAATCTCAACTATCCATAATGATGGGTACATAAATATCAATATTTTTATTAGTGTAAATCATATTTTCACCATATTCAAGAGGGATATCTTTAAAAAGACACAAATTTCCTCACTTATAAATTTAGACATCTATCATAAGGATTTAAAAATAAATCCTATGATCAACTCACCTGACTAGATTTATGAGGTGGTATGTATTCTTGCTACAACTACTATAAATAACTAGCACTCTTAATAAATAAACTACTCCAATATAGAAAATTAAAAAGTTTATAATGAAAATTGCCTAAGCCTTATTACACCATCTCTTAATAATTATTATGCCAAGTATGAATCAAGTTGACAACACTTGAAATCCTAGTGGAGCATTTCACAAATGAAACTACGTAATTTATATCCTGAAAGTCCTTGATAATGAATATTATGTTTAAAGATGGAGAACATGGCACCCTCTACATTATTCATGGTGGGAAGGCCTTGTTTATGTGTATCCCACCATTTCACAACAATACTTTTTAGGATGTATGCCACAACACCCAAATGATCCATATTATTATGGATACATACTTCGATGTCTTAGATAAATGGGATTGCATCTATGGAGACATCATACCTCTAAGGTATTGTAGTATGTTTTAAATTTTTGATGAAAAACACTCTCTTTAATTTGGATTTAGTAGATGTTTTTGGCATCAAAACCTTGTTTGCAATTGAGGAGTGTTAAACCTTGGTGCTTGTGGGCATGCTTAGACTAATGTGCATGACCCATAGGGATGGAACAAATAATTCCATTACTTTTACCTTTTGTGTGACACATGGAATAATAACCTTTCTATGTAGGAAAGTCTAGAATTTGGTATGTGGGGCCTTTTTCTCTCTCTAAAGCTGGGGCATTGATTGTACCATGCCACATCTTTGGCCAGTCACTTCATAGGAAGTTTTATCATTGGTTTGTGTGGACTTATACACTTATTGAAATAAATAATTCAAGCACACTACATCATACATTATTATGTCAAACTCATATGATTTATCAACCATTAGTCATAACAAAATAATTGTGTTATCAAAGGTAATCTAGGCATCATCTTAGTTCAAAAAGTTTTCTCCACTTTGCTCTAAGTTCTCCATGTCATGTGCTATGATGTTGAATTAATTTACTAATTCAAAACTTTAACATAATGGGGACTTGATCAATTCTTATTGGAATCACTATGCACTATTTAAAGCACATATCTACATTATTGGCATAACACCAGGGTATACATAACAACATGGGGTAATTCCTAGCTTTAGCAAGCTCAATCACCTCAAAATTCACACATAAATTTACCTCCATTATTTTGATGTCGATATTTTTGTTTAATTCCCATGGTTACACTTGTGTTTGTTTTACAATAAACAAAACATGAAATGAGGGTTGTGAGGTCAAGCTTCCCATCTTGTACCAAACATCTCCTATGAGAATATTCAACTCAACACATATGTCCACCTAGATGTCACATACCAACCATCTGTTAATATCAAGAGCCATGAATAGTTTCTGATCATAGCTAATGTTCTAGGCCATCCTTATTTCACACCCTTGTGCTAAGTCTATCATAGGTACATCATTCATATGCTTTTACTTATACTCAACTTAGATATTATTCAACATGGGAATCATTCCATTGTAATACAAAAGAGATAATATGTCAGTAATAACATTAACCTATTCTTCATGCATTTGGAGCTCTCTCTCTGACTTTTATCCTCTAAATATAGCTAAATTTTAAGATCTTGTTAGAGTATGTATTTCTCATGTTTGGTAGTGTATTTGATATCTATTTCATCTTGTAGTGGGTTTTGATCTATCCCATATTGGTTAGGATATCTAGATTAGTCTTTGACCTTGCCTATATAAGCAAGTGTTTACTCTTTGTACTATCATCTCTTATTCTCATATTCTAAATAAGTATTTGGATTTACTTTGTGTTTCATTATATTTTTTTCAACTATTTGTGATGTTCTTGTTGTGAAATCTTCATATATTGGCATCATGGGATGTTTTAATCATTCCTAAACATGGTACCAAATCCCTGAAGAAGTTGCAATCATCCTTAGCTTGTAATTCAGAGAGAAGATCTTGGTGTTTCCTTTAGAATTATTCAAGTGTTTTTTCAAATATTTTTTTGTTATTTTTTGAAGCTTTTGTTGTTTCTACGACAATAAAAATTTATTACTCTCTTTGTTTCTTTTAGGTCTAATCTATGATTTATTTTTTAGTAGCTCATTTTTTTAATCTAAGGCATTAAATCCTACTTGTTTATTTAGATCTAAGCCTTTTTCACTAGCTAGGCATTGGAAATACTCTTGTGAGGCATATTTATTCATTGGAGTTTGTTTTTCTGCTAATTGAAATCAAGTTATTTTTTAGATCTGCTAAGGCGTTGGAGGAAAAAGGAGAGATTTGTTAAAAAATTGTTTCTTAGATTACAATCTATATTTCTCAACTACGCACTAAAGAGGTGTTGAAATTCCCTTTTTTATGAGGTGGAATATTTAGCTTTATCTTTTTATCTATTTTTTTCTTTAAAATGTGGAATTTGTCTTTTTAGAAATCAAAGATCAGGTGTTAGTTGAGAAATCTATTTTCAAACTTGGCATTTTAGATTTCAAAGAGAAGTTTTGGCATCATTATTTATATTTGTTTCTACTTGGTGCTAGAAATTTCTATTTTTATGCTTTCCTATAAGATAATGATGGCATTGGAACATCTAAAGAGAGATTTGAGGTAGAGACAAACATATTTCAACTTGGCATTAAGATTTTAGTAGCTGTGACACTTGTAATCATTGTTGGTTTGTTTTTCCTTCATCTTAGCTTATGTTAAAAGAGTTTGATCTTAGTGTCAGCAGGAGGAAGGAGATCTAAGGGAAGTGCATGGAAATAAGGAGAGAAAAGGCATTAAAACCTTGTGTAATCCATTAATAGCTGATGTATTTCTCTTTGGCATCGCATTCCTATGCTACCTTTCATTTTTTTATCTTATCTGTTGTATGCTATTAAAGATCAAAAAGCTTGGAGAGAAATATTGGACTGTATAAAAGACTATTGCATAAAAGCACTTGATAGTTAACTATGTTGGACTGATTCCAACACACCATCTTGAAATTCTATGCCATTTTCCAATATTGCATTTATTTTTTTTGTTGTTTGTTGGTGCACCAAACCTTGTCTTTTTTAGCACTTCTCTAAGCTTTAGACATGTGTTCTTCCCATACAATAGTAATCCACCTATTTCTTCTTTAAAAAACAATTGGAAATTAATTATTTTTCTTTATTAAGCCATATTTTTCATTAAAAAGGAAGTCAAACTTGCTTACACATATACTGAGGTCACCATCAAGGTTATTTTTCACTTCTATTGACTTTTTTAAGTCCATGGTGAAATTATGGTTACAATGAGTGGTTACATGACTATGTTCTTTTTTGTTTTGGTCACTAAAATAAGTTCATAGTATTTTTTAATTGATTTGACCCATTTTATGGGAAACTAAAATGCTTATAACTTTTAAATCGTGGACTAAGTTAAAAAGGTTATTTGGGAAAGTAGACCACTTGTGAGCCATACAACTTGAAGTGGAACTTACTTCACTTAATCTAGATGATTTTGATTCTATTATAGACTACCTCACTAAATTCAAGCATTTGTTAATATAGTTGAAGGGGAGTGGTCAAGATAAAAAGGATGAAGAGTGTATCTACTTAATCTTGTCTTAGTTAAGTGGCCCATTCCAAATTTTTGCATCTACCTTTTCTCTAGTATGGATGCCTTAGGTACTGCATTCAAAATGCCAAATCTTGAGTTATTTTGTGAGAGACTCACTAGGGAGGAATCCAAATTATCTCACCTTGAGTCTTCTACCTCTCAAAAATCATTAGTGGCCTCACATCCTAAGACTAAGGAAAATATAAGGGTAAGAAGAAAAACACTCCTATACCTCAAAATGCACCTAAGCCCAACAACACTTCTACATATAAACCCAAACCATCTTTCTAACCCAAGAATAAGTCTAACCTATCTTGCTCCTATTGTGGGGGGACTAGTCATAAAGAGCCTAAGTGTTTCAAGAGAATGCAAGCCTTACAAGATGACATTAGAAAATAAAAGTTCTCTATCTCTAGTCCTTCTCCATTTCATAAGATTGAGAAAGCACTTAATGCTGTCAAGAGATTGCAATTACCTCTTTTAGACAATTGGGATCTAGATTATAGTGTTTAACACCATATGACTTCTTTCAAGGAGTCCTTTGTTTCTCTTGGTTTGAGCTTCACTTACAACACTAAGATTGGATATTCTTCATTCATTTATGTTAAGGGTAAGGGTGATAGATAGTTAGATGGTGGTTGCATCAATGATGCATTATATTTTCCAAACATCACCACCAATCTACTTTTAGTGTATCAGATTTATCATTTTGGATAGGGCAAGACAATGACTTTCACACCACAGGGTGCTAAAGTTAGATATTTGTTAGAGCCACATACACTCATTACACAAGGTGTTGTTGATCATAGTTATTGAATTTACTATTTTGAGGGTTTTGATGATACTCCTCCTTTAGGGATGTGTTTAGTTTCTCATGCAGATTCTAAGAGTCAGCTTTGGCATGAGATATTTAGACACCTCAACTATAGATATTTGAAGGAGTTAAACACTCACATTATAGTAGAGGGTCTTCTTATAGTTTCATGTCTTGATGGAGTCTATCCTAGTTGTGCATTAGGGAAATAACACCAGGATCCATTTCCTAAGGGTATGTCCACGAGAGATTCTTCACCACTTGAGCTCATGCATAGTGATTTGATGGTCTTTCATACTCCTTTCAATGGAGATAAGTATGTACTTACCTTTATTCAAAATTTATCAAGGAGTACTTAGGTTTATTTTCTCAAGTACAAGAGTGATGTCTTTACTCAATTAAAAGTATTTAAGGCTTTGGTTGAGAAATAGTCATCGAGTTGCATCAAGAAGATTCATACAGATAATGAGGGGAGAACTTTAGTCAAGATATAACTAATTTTTTAGTAGCCCATGGTATTGTTAATTGACATTATATTACACATAATCCATAATATAATGGATTATCAAAGAGGAAGAATAACACTTTGAAGGATATGGCTAATTAAATGATGCATTCATGGGATTTACCTCTTATCTATTGGGTAGAGGTAGTTAACCATGTGAACTACATTTAGAATTGCACACCACATTAACCACTTGAGAATATAACATCAGAGGAGGATTGGTCTAGATTTAAGCATGATGTCTAATTTTTTAGAGTCTTTAGGATCCTTACTTAGGAGTTTGTACCAAATAAGAAAAGGAAAGCATTGGACAAGAATAACAAAACTTTGGTCTTTGTTGGGTATTACAAGGACATGAGAGCTTATCATATTTTATACCTTGATACTCATGATGTTCATTTTTGAACACATGTACAATTTGATGATCTTTTCTCATCTCATGAATCTTCATCTTCTTCCATGCCTACTTCTTTCTATGATTAACCTTTTCTATAGGATTCATTCTTTGAAGAGATAGTTTAGGAGATTCTTGAGGAGATCATAGAGGATGAGGATCTTGTTCACACTAATGTTACTACTATTCCTAGGTGGGATTGTACTATAGTTGATGAGGTAACACCATTAATAAAGGATATTCCACCTACTCAACATTGTCATGCAAATTCTATGAGTAATGGACTTTTATGTCAAGCATTCTTTGAGGATCTATAGTTTTTTCATATGCTCATGGGATACAAGAGTGGGATTATGAGATGAAAGATGATTACTCTCCATTGATGAAGAATCACACTTGGGATTTAATTATTTTTCCTAAGGGAATAAATTTGATTAGGTTTAAGTGGATTTACCATATTAATTATTCAACTGATGGGTCCATTGATAATTATAAGGCACATCTTGTTACAAAGGGATTCTTGCAAGTTGAATATATTGACTACTCTAAGACTTTTATGCCCATTACCAAGATGGATTCTATTTGCCTTGTACTTTCTCTTATTACATCATAGGTTGGCTAGTATATAATATGGATGTTAAGATTAAATTCTTACATGGAGACTTGTATGAGGAAATCTATATGGAGGAGCCTACTAGGTTTGTTCATGATTCTTCTCTTATTTGTCAACTTAAGAGGTCTCTTTATGATCTTAAATAGGTCCCTCAGGCTCTTATTCACTTCCACTCTAATCCCATAGTGTATATTCAGTGTATTGGGGAGGACATTGTTATTCTAGTCTTGTATGTTGATGATTTGCTTCTCACAGGAAGATCCTCATCTTAGATCTAGACTATACATCATGCACTTTTAACACAATTGGACATGAAAAATCTTGCCTTTCTACATTTATTCCTTGATTTATAGATTTCATAGTTAGACACAAGGATCTATTTGAGTCAGTGGAAGTATAGACTTGATCTACTTCAACATTTTTGTATAGATGATTACAAGACAAGTCCTACTCCTTTCCAGTCTGGAGTGACTCTCACTACCTTTTGTACTACTCCATTTTATGATCCTAAATTATATAGGTAGATGGTAGGGAGTATTATTTATTTGAACCATACTCACCCTAACATTTAATTTATAGTTAGGATTGTATCTAGGTTTTCACATGCCCCTCATGACAGTTATTGTTAGGTTTTCAAGAGTATTTTGAGATATCTACAAGGCGATACTCATTTTGGATTACATTACACTAAGGGTTATACTTAGTTGGTTAGATATAATGATTCAGATTGGTAGGTTCTCTTGATGATAAGCATTCTACTTTTGGATACATATTTTGTCTTGGTTACTCACCTGTTTCTTGGTTGTGCAAGAAGTATCAGGATATTGCACTTTCACCTATAGAGGTTGAGTACAAGGCAACAATTATAATGAGTTATTAGGTTCTTTGGCTTCATTATTTGTTGATAGAGTTTGGATTGATGTAGGATTCACCCACTATACTTGGGTGTGATAACTAGAGTGAAATTCATATATCTCATAACCCAGTTGAGCATCAATGACCAAGCACATTGAGGTATATATGCACTTTATTCATCAACACATTAAAGATGGCATTCTTAGCTTGGAGTACATTATGACTCAACAATAGGTTGTAAACATCTTCATGAATCCTTTTTCATTACCTCATTTCCTTGAGTTATGTGGCATTATTAGGGTTTCATAATTTGTCCTTGGGGGTGTTCATGAGGACATCTTCCATCTTCATTTCATGGATACATATTGTACATGAGTACCTTATCAAGCCTTATTATTGGGACTCATTTTGTGGATATGCCATAATTAATTTTTTTAGTGTTTGTTAGCCCCTAACTGCACTTAGAGGGGGTGTTAGAGTATGTATTCATGTGTATTTATCATGTTTTCTAGTGTATTAACTATCTATTTCATCTTGTAGTGGGTTTGATTTATCCCACATTGGTTAGGATAGCTAGATTAGTCTTTGACCTTGCCTATATAAGCAAGTGCTCACTCTTTGTACTAGCATATCTTATTCTAATATTTTGAATGAACATTTAGTTTTTCTTTGTGTTTCATTCCATTTGTTTATAGCTATTTGTGATAATATGTCAGCAATAGCATAACCTATTCTTCATGCATTTAGAGCTTTTTCTGAGTTTTATCCTCTAAATATAGATAAATTTGAAGTGCTTTTTAGAGTATGTATTTCATGTGTATTTCTCATGTTTTCTATTTTATTATCTAGCTATTTCATCTTGTATATGGTTTTGGTCCATCCCACATTGGTTAGGATATCTAGATTAGTATTTGACCTTGCCTATATAAGCAAGTGCTTATTCTTTGTACTAACATCTCTTATTCTCATATTGTGAATAAGCATATGGTTTTTATTTATGTTGTATTCCATTTGTTTTCCACTATTTTTTATGTTCTTATTGTGAGCTCTTCATATCTTAACCTCATGGAATGTTTTTATCATTCCTAACATCTCTCCCTATGGGTTCTAAATCACATCCATGGATTTGTACTACACCTCTTTATGGTATGAGCCATCTAGATAAAATGTGATTATATAATTTGGGAAAGTCACTTTGGCTTCTAGCCTCATAGGATCATGTCATAAACTAGACTATCCCATGGAGACTGCTACTATCCATGTAATCACACCACCACATGTTATCACTTTCACCTTAGGGATGATATCATTCCTATTGTATGCCTTTAGGACCCATTGGTCTACATTATGCACATATTTGATCCTTCATGAACCTTTCGTAGGTGTGCCCTTATGCATGAGATTGACATATAGGTTTGGGAATTCCTTAACCTTGTGGTCACATTGACATTATCCATACGTTAGATATGTGGGGAAGTTGCACTAGTAATGGTCTCATGAACCACACTTGTAACAAGTGTGATGTGGGAACATTTTACTCCCGTGTCCTCCATCATGGCATTTTCAACCAAATTATTACCCATAAGCTCTATAACCTTGGTTATATGTTCTTAAAATCACCTATCATGTGCCTTAGTATCTTGCCTCATGGATTTGATTAACCACCCTACCATATTTGGTTTTGTGAGTGGAGGTATCACAGATTATGCAATAGAGTAAGATCTTTATCTAAATTATGTGTTGTAGGAGGGGATATTTTTTTACATCGTGGGATTGATGAAATTTTTCACATGATGTGAGTAAGTTCCTTACATTCCTCCTTAGATAATTATCTTTTTTATTTTCCTTTACTTGATAGTCTATGTATCATAGTCTAGTTCACGTTTCATACATGCTATTAACTTTAAGATTCTACAACTATCATACCATTGATGTAATTTATGCCTCAATAAATGGGATGACTCCTATGTCTGCACTCCCAATAGCATCATATATCAATTCTACCTATAGTATTTATATTAGTTCGATGAATGTCTTCATAAAAAATTATGTCAAAAGGGTATGGGTAGCCCTCTAAAAACCACTGGGCATGTTGAAATAGGTGAATATCATAAGAGAGATTGGAAATTATGGTTATAAACTTAACATCATATGATCAGATGATCTTTGTCAGTTCTTTCTTGATTTCCTTGAGTGCAACAATGTTTTGCTTTTCAAATTAGGAATGTTGAGCTCCTTTAGGGAGGCTACCTTTAGGAGGTCATAATCAACAATGGATTGATTTGGATTAATATTTTATTTATAGGTGTGGTTGTGATCCAATAATGTTATATAAAATGGAATTAGCTTATATTATGGTAGCATCACTCCCTTAGTATGCCATATTAATTCACACTTCTAAACATGATCAATGAATTAATAATTAGGTAAACTCAATGATATCTCATAAAAAACCTAAGGAGTAGGTATGGGCACAAAAAACACTTGAAGCACATGTTATACCAGTGCACTAGTGAAAGGCCTACCCAGAATCTAACTTCCTATAGGGGTATCTCTGATTCTTCCTATTGGTGGTCTGATTACACCACCTCATATAATATGTTGTACTATGGCTCCTCTAGAAATTTGAAGGAATCTTAGGTCATCAAGGGTCCTCCATATCCTACCATCCTACCTTATGTTTAACTACTTATCTAAAGGGTTGGTTCCCCTCCCACTTATGATATACCATACTACATTGTTTCTAAATTTTATGTAGGTTATGTGACCACTAGCCTAAGTTGTTGGTAAATAATTATCTACTATAGTAGACATTATTCCCATGATAAATATTCCCTTAAATTATTCAAATCCATTGTGTCTCTCTTTTAGTATGGTTTTAATAGAAAACCATGAGCATGTAATTTATATAGAGGGGAACATGGAATTCCTTTGAAAGCCTCCTCCCATTATTCTTATTTGGGAGCTTCAACTTATTCCTTAAGACTTTACTTTAACTACCTAACATGTACTTATTTATCAACAAGGCATATAACTTATGTGCAAGATTCCTCCTCATGCCATTCCTATTATACATAGGTCCTCATGGCATTTATTGAATTAGACTCCCCCTTTACCTAGGGTATTTCTTGGCCTTAACCTTTTTTTGAGTCTCATTATACTAGTGCCTTATGAGCTCACACCCATTTAGTTTCTCCATGTTGAAGTTTAATTTACTATTCCTCAGAAACCATGCCCATTCCACCTTTTACCCTCTATACTAACCATAAATTCAATGACTTAGCCAACCATTTTCAAGTTCTCTATTCCACTTACCATTACATCAAAAAAATTGATCCATCCTAGAAATGGAATAAAAATATTGGTTAGCCTAGTGGTCACTCATGTGCTAGTCATTTACTGCATTTCAACACTTAACCTTATCACACTGACTTATCATGTAAGTGATACTTGTACACTCACTAAAATAATAAAAATGAGAACTAGGAAGGGTCTAGGTTAATTAGCAATAGTGTTGTATCTATTCATTGTATCATGTGCACTCAAGTACTTAGAGTATATCTTAGATGATTCTTCTAGTAGTTTGATAATAAGTTCTTATCCATATAAATAATATCATATCTAAGCATCCATCCTCTTATTTTAAAAAACACACAAGCATTATAACAATGTTTCATTATAACCATAAACAAAGATAATCCATGATAATATCAACACTATTATTCAACACTTTTATATATATATATATATATATATATATATATGTCCATTACTTAGTATTTCAATATTAAAAGGCACTCAAGGCACCTAAAATGATAAAACATATCATTAATATCCATATATATTATTAATATTATCCCTCTAGTTTATATGGCACTCTGAACCTAATCTGGTAACATTTATCTAAGGTCTCACAACTCTCTTTATCCTTTTCAAGTGCCTTATTTTTATAGGCTTCCAAAGGGCCTTACATGTCACTTGGTAGCTCAACTACCACCACTTAGTATTTATTATGATTAATATCCACTTGTTAGTTATTGTGATGTTATTTTTGAGGCTATCTATCAAACCATTCACTATCACTTGTCAACTACTTGTCAAGATCAATTTTCAATCATAACTCTTTCCATTTATCCTCTATGATCTTCATTACATATATATTTGATTCACATGGGTTTTCTATCTTGATCTTGTTGTTTTTTCATTTACACATGTGGACTTAATCCTTTTTAAATTGTGTCATTACTAATGGAAATGTTTTTTAGGTACATGCATGTGGAATGGGTTATTTGATGCATGTCGCTCTCTACTTATTTGGGTTACTAGCACCATTGTCAACCTTAACTAGTCACACGTATGCTCCAAGGCTTGGTGATACTTAGTCAAACTTTAGGGTCAACAAAATGAATCATATACATATAGTTCAAATGTTAAAAATTGATAAATATGTAAATGTCCCTTATGGGAAAGATAAAAATGTGATCCTACGAGTACAATTAAATCCATAGTAAGGTAGGTACACAACGGTAATCAAGTGGAGTGTCAAATAGATAAATATATTAGATTGTTTGACTCAATTTTAAATAGCAAGATGGAAATTTACTAAAAGTAACAAATAAATAAAGGGCTAGGAGAATGATTGGATAAGGGATAGAATAATTAACAAGGAAGTAAAATAAAAAATTATATGTACAAAGGAAAGTATAACTAATCGATAGACTCAATCCAACTAGTGGATTGGGAGGAAGTAGAAGGTTTCATCCAACCAATAATATCATTAATAGGATGCACATATGTATACCCAATTGTATTGTATGAGGGTTCTTGTGAAGAATAATTTCTAATTATAAATGCTTCTAAATCTAAATAAGTATAATATGTTGTAATATAACCATTTGAATCACTACTCTTATACCCATGTAAATATGTATCCTCTTATTAAATAGGAAAGGATGTAACTTCTTATAACTGTGGTGAATACTTATGAATAACTTGTTGTGTCTTAAGAGATGAAGGCCTCCTTTTAGGTGCCACTTTATCTAAGGTGCCACTACAATATCTTTAACGTCAAATTAAATCCAAGGTCAAAGAATATAGAATCATTATGTGTCAGATTTATATCCAAGGTCAAAATCTATTTTATTTCAGTATCAAGAATTTACATAAATTTAAATGAAATCCTAGGACAAAAATTAAGCAAACAACAAATAATTTTCTAAAAATAGAGAGTTCATCGGGAAGTTTAATATATTTTTAAATGAATAAATTAAACTAATATGTCAAAATTATTGATATTGATATACATGAATAGACAATAAAATATAATAAAAATATATATAATTAAAAATATTGGAAATTTTCTAAAAATAGTAAATAGGCTTACAAATATGTAAACCTCCCTAAAACAAATCTTATGCTAACTATGAAAAAAAATTATTGAAAGGACCTACATAATTTATTGTACCATAATACAAGAATTTAACTTGTGTTAGTCCACATAAGGAGGATAGGGTCACACTAAGGCCTTGTCTATTGACTATGACCACATCCTAGTTAACTATGTGCCTAATTTCTCAATTTGGGTTTTGGCAATTTTCTGTGAGGGTTTTATGATTAATTTTGTGTATCAATTTTATGTGTGTAAAACTTATAAATCATAAAACCTTGTTCCTAAAAAATAAACACAATAGTGATTAAATGAAAAATTGTAAATAGGGTAAGGAAAATAACTGAGGTATCATAAAAAAATCTAATGAAATATGAGTGTTTACTACATAACCAAAATGGGCTTCAATCAGATGTAGTTCTCATTTCTAGGGTGAGTGTCTGATTTGTGATTGTGTAACTATATGATTATAGATATAAAATTGATTGAAATTCTTTAAAATATATGTCCTTGACCTATAATAAAATATATTCAAACTTGGCCTATGATTTTTATCATGCATCATAATTAAAATTGGAATAAATAGTGTTCTTTTGCTTAGTGTGTAATAGAATTATTAAGTGATTTCTATATTAATCAAGTATTTGATTTTAGTGGTCTTGATGTGCTTATATAAGGGAATATTTTGAAAATTTTTGCTAATATAATTTAAAATATGCATGGTTGATCCATTTTGGAATGTTTTAATTTCAAAAAGTGACCATTAGAGTGTGAGTGGAAATTTCACGCTTGTGGACAGGGCCATAACATAGCCCCGTCTTATCTAGCTTGGACTTGTCCAAGAAGGAAAAAATATATCAAAAAAGGTTTAAAAGGAACCTATGGGATGAATAAAGTTTAAATAGGGATGTTTGTATGATATTTTAATGTTTTCAAGCTAATGGATGCTCTCATCATAGAATGCAAGTTAATGAAATGGTTAATAGGCTAAGTAAAATAAGGATGTCAAGATTAAACATTATCAAAAACTTAACGATTATATTTATGTGTCTTTAAATTCCATCATTATAAAACACTATTACTCTACTTCTATGCAGATGATCTTCTATCCTTAGGAAATTTTACTATTGAATATTCATATTCTTCATTCTAAGTGTCCTAGACTCACTATTATTCACACTTCTAGGTTATTTGTCTATGCTACCCAAATAAGACTAATTTTTCAAGACAATCCCACTAGCTAGTAGTGTCTAAATCCATTGATTTCATCTTCCCACTAAAAAATATCTAATTGATCAAATTCAAATTCACCTAACAGGTTGTCTCGTATAGTTCATAAGTCTTTTTTGAATAAATCCCAAAAATACCACTATATAAGAGCATTTTGTTTCATTTATTCACTAGTTGGTAAAGGGCTTCCATATTTTAAACACCTAAATTATTTAACTACATGCTAAGAGGAAAACACTTATTCTTCCCAATTTTGAGTCCATATAGCCCAAAGAGGCTATAGTTAGGTCTGAATACAACATCAAGGTCATATGTCATTGTTTAACACATTATTACACTATTATTACACCAACATATAAAATTACACCAATATTTCACACACACCACTTGTAACATGGGAAAACTACATGGATTTTGATCCCTCTTTGTAGTATTAGTATATAGGCAACATTCACCACATGGGGTTCTGAGGTCAAGCACATTTTTTACCCTTAACCTATTTTTCCTATTTTATTACATTTGTCCCTCCTTGTTCTTTAAGCTAGGGTTAGAGTGAATGTGAATGCACACAATGGATCCTACATAAAATTGAGTGATCCAAAATATATACATAAGACCTATAGGTGAAGGTGCACTAATAAAATTCACACAAAGGGAAAAAATCCTAAAGGAAGTTGGTCCACCCTAAAGATGAAAAAAAATTTGTGCCTTATTTGAATATCATGATGTTATCCCATAATCAAACAGATATTTGTTCTTGATTCATAATTACCTCGCATAGTCCCACACTCAATCATATAGCCTATGTTGCAATTAATCAGATCTTCATGCTAGCTAAGTTATGATGTTTAGTAGTTTTTTACTTTTATCATATTTATAAAAATAGAAGGTTCCAAATTAGTTATATGTATTTATTTCATATATTATACATTCTAATTTTACTCATTAGTTTGTCCTAATTAGATTAACACTTGATTAATACCCTACTTTGATAAAATGTATTGATGAACCCATTGTGGAATATTTTAAGCCCTATTTTTCCATAGGGATTCCTTCTAAATTTTATTTTTCATAGGGTTTAAAATAATAATTTTATATCTATAGTCATATAAAATGCAAAATTGAATGACTTAAGCATGACTAATGACACCCAATCCATAGGTTTTCTTACTTGCTTACACAACCATTCTAAGATATTCTTTCATTGATTCCTAGTCTTCCATAGCCTTCCAAACTTAACCCTTTTAGGCCCAAGAAACTCTTTCAGGCCTAGATTCATCCCCCTAGGCCTCATTCCCTTAGGACAATGGTGCCTAACTTGGATAGGAGTATTGAAACCTAGGGTGTCTTGATTTTGGCACTGTTGTCTAAGTGCAAAATTGCCCCTAACAATCAGATTCTTTCAGATCTTTATCCTTTTCCTTATTGGCCTAACATGAATTTATTTAACCCATGATCATTAATTCCCCTATAAAATTCTATTTAAAGTCCATTTAGAAGGGTTGTCACTCATTCTTAATAAAGAAGAAAGAATACAAGAAAGTACACTCAAGCACTCTTCCCTATTCTCTATATACAGCCTTCTAAAATCATTTCAAGATTATTCAATCCTTTGCATCAGTCATTATCCATCCAAAGTACATCCAATTTCACATCTAGTTGAATTTATCATACACAATTACACCAATCACTTCAATGGGAGAACTACATTAGCTTGATCCCTCCTCAAAGTACTAGTATGTAGACAGCATGCCCACATACAGGGTGTGAAATGCATCCAATGTATCCTTTAAACACTAACCCCTTATCTATATTTTCTAAGTTTCCATTCAAGTTCAAGCATGAAGAGATCCTAGGGATTTTGAAGATTTAAAATAGATGCACAATGAGCTTCATAAGCTTCCAAGTTTTGATATTTCACTGACAAGGTAACACATGCCTACCGAGCAGAGCTCAAAAAGCTCAGACCACCTAGAAGATGACACTAAAAAGGAATACAACATCAAAAAATAGGGTGTCCCACTTTTCAAACTCTTGTCTAATCTAGAAATGAACCTCAAGATCCATTTTCCCAGTCCCGCTCCTCCAGTATTTGACCCTACCTTACTTCAAATCATTCAGAATAAGCTAAGTTAGATTTCTCTTATTTATTGATATATTTAGAAAATGTAAAAAATAAAAATATGTATACACAAAGTTTTAGCTTAATTCTTGCATATTATTTACTAATTTAATTTGGTCAAACCTATTTATTTAACTAGGAATAAAATCCCATTATTTTGAAAACAATAAAACATTTGGTAAACCCGACTTACTTTGAATTTTGCACAAAACCATAGGGATAATTATTTTTTATTTTTTGATATAATTTATTGATTTTTTATTCATTTAAAAATAAAATACCTATAAATTAATTACAAAAATATCACATATTTTATTAAAACCCTAGTTTATAAATACTAGGTCCTTTTTGCATACAAACACATTCCAAACACTAGGAAAATATATTGTTAATTTTAGAAATATTTTCTAATATTTTCTAAAAATTTTAAGAAAAATTCTACCAATTGTCTCTAAAATTTTAAAATTATTACTTTAATTTTAAAAATACATTCAAAATCTCTAGTTACATTAACTAAACTCCCAGTTACTTTTCAATACTTTTCAAATCATTTTTTGAATTTTTAGTTGCATATCAAACATAGAAAATCAATTTCAAATTCAAAATTTCATAGTATTTTGAATAAATAATTTTGAAAAATCCTTAGTTGTATGTACTATCACCTATTGGCTTCTCGACGTATCACCTTACATGTTTGGGAGATCTGTATCCTTTTTGCATAAATTCTAATTAACTATTTTTTAGACTTTGTATTTTTTATATTCAATAATTTCCTTTTATAGCACCTTACATATTAAAACTTATTAAAAACCATTCAAACACATTATAAATTGTTTTCCTACTTTCACAATGGCTTTAAATATAAGTTTTGATGAAACTGATAAAATAGAACTTCAATAAATCTTAATAAAATATCTAGATATGTAAGATGACATGCTTAGAATTCTACAAGAGGAACAACAAAAAGTGAACAATGGCCAATCTTCTCAAACCATAGAACCACTAGTTGAAAATGACACTACATGGGTAACTATGCCTCAATAACCCCCTATAGTAGACCAACCGTCTTCTATGCCACCAACCACAACTAGTACATCCCTATCTCATGATGTGGTAGCCCTTGTGTAAGAGATGAGATCTATTTAATCCAAGGTGAAACATCTTGAGAAAGGTACCGCTAGACCTATGTAGACTTTGGATTATTTTTATCTTTTTCATACACCATTGGCACATCATATTTATTTTACACCCTTTCCATAAGGTTTTGTTCAAATCAAGATTATTTTTTATGATGGCAAGGGTGATCTAGAGACACACTTGAGATATTTTCACATAGCATGTTTGGATTATGTACCCAATGATTGGCTACTTACCAAGCTATTTCCATGAAGTCTAAAGGATTATGATTTACAATGGTTTTATAGTATACTAAATTATTCAGTCATGACATAAAATCCTTTATCAGACATGTTCCTATCACATTTTAGTATCAACATTGGTGATAAGGTTTCATATGTTCAAATTGTTCAATAGAAACAACGACCAAATGAGCATCTCATGGACTATATTATTTGGTATAAGAACATCATGGCTAAGATGACTAGTATCATGGTAGATCAAGAGTTACAAGACCTCTTCAAAGAGAGTCTTTTACTAGCACTTCATGAATCAATCATGTTTAAGTGATTCTCTTCCTTCACTAAATTGTGTCATACACTAAAGGAATGAGAAGTCAAGATAATTTTAATGGGCAAATTTAAGTACTCAAGTATCTAAAATACAAAAAAAAATAGTAATATCAAAGTCCCACACAAGGTTAAAATCAATGACAATAAAAATCATAATAAACCAATAGTCAATGTAGCTTTAGATTCCCCTCAATGTGTGGTTTTATCAGCACCTCCTCATCGTGCATTTACCAATCTATCAGTTTCTCTAGCTAAGGTTTTATAGTAGTTATTGGAATGTAACATCATCACTCTCCTTCCTATTTAGGAAGCTAACCCAAAAAATCCTCTTTTATGGGGATGTGATCAACATGTATTTTATGATTTTCATAGGGTACTAGGCCATAAAACAAACAAATGCATTAGTTTGAGACATAAGATATAAGACTTGATAGATGCCAATCTACTTGATCTGGGCACTTCAGTAGAGATTCCAAAGGAAACACCAACACAAGATAAAGCTTTGAAAAACTTCTCAGATCTATTTCCATAGCATTCTAAATAGGAGAAAGAGAACACATCAGGTGTTCACCATACATACCATACACATCATCCACCAACTACATACCCAAAAAAATCAAATGAGGCAAATCCTTTGAGAGGTATGATAGGTGTGTATGAGTCTAGAGTTCTAACAAGACCTTTGATATATTTTTCAAATCAAGATATTGTGGTGGATAATACAAGCTATAATGTACTTTTTATCATATCATATATTCATAATTAGCCTACTCATAGTGTGCTTATTGGTAATGGTTCCAGCCTTAACATGTGCACCTTGACACTATTATAGCACTTGGGTTATTCAAAGTAGGATATCACTCTAACAAATATAGTCATTAATGGTTTCAGTGGGCATATACAGAGTTCATTGGGTGAGATAGTACTTCCACTACAGTTTGGTCTTACATATTTGGTAACACCATTCACTATCATTACTAGTGTAGGAGTTTTTGATATATTACTTGGATGACCATGGATTCAAAAACTTAGGGTATTACCTTCTACATTTCATAGATACATGAAATTAATTCACATTAATCAAGTTATCATAGTCAGTGGAGTTCTTTATGAGTCACCATTCCCTACTTCAGAGCCATCTACCAGCTTAAAAACACCAACTCTAGTTCTTCCACCTATTTTAGTTTCTCCTCCAATTTTAGTTCCACTTCCACTTTATATACAACCATAATTATGACATCCATCACTAGTATAAAGGGTTCACACACCTCCACAACTCCAAGATTATAGACAGCTTCCAACTACAGTGTTCACACCTAAATTAGTTTCATTAAGGTCTCATATAACTACACAAAGATCATCTATTCATAAAGATTCTTCTACTTCTAGATGGGTCCTTAAGATCCCTACAATTTCATCCACTTATCATAGTTATAGTGGGACCCCACATTTGATTTCCACTTCAAATATTTTAGAGTAGTTACAACGTGCATAGATTTTAGTTTCACAATCTCAAACATTCAATAATGCCTCATGATCCTGCATGATCTAGTTGTTTAATATAGGGCACCATGATAGGAAGTCTCATCCAAGAATCATCATTTAGTATCATTTATTCCTAGTTTTACTTGTACATAGCTTATATAAAAATACAAAATTCAAAATTATTTTGATTGTACACATCATCCATGCTTTACATTACTACTATCATGCTAGGACTTACATTTATTATTTCATGCTATTGTATATCAATTTATCTATATTACCATGCTTCACTTGATCTCCTTTGAGTTTGTGTAGTGGCATCCATCTACTTGATTGCTTCACTCTACCCATTGAGGGGGTATTCCTACTTCTACATTCAAGACACAGATTGATATACTTACCCACTGGGGGCATATTCTACGTGACTACACCATCCAGGTTATGTCATTCCTATACCACACACTCTAAGGTATCATGTTGATATACATTCCTTCCTAAGATTACACAAATTACCATATCAACATTTCACTAGTATCTAGCACATGTGTATTTCTTAACATATACCTAGTCTTGTACTACACATGTTTTTCATACTTTCACATTTTTTTTAATTAGTTAGATGTGATTATACCTTTCAATTTATTACATGCTTTATCCTCTTACTTAGCGTAGCTTGTATGATTGCATTTCTAGTTCCTACTTATCTCATGTTTATGCCTTAAGACATTTTCTAATGTCCTTTGCTTCTATTCATGTGTGTGCCATAGGATATTTTGCAATGTAATTTGCTTTTACTCTTCCATGTGCCTATGGCCCCTGTGTCAACTTTGATTTTTTCACTTGTATGTGGATGTGGCATTTGAATATGCCTTATATGCTTGCTTTCCAATTTGAGTGACATGTGTCCATGTCCCTTTTTTACATGGTCCCTTGGCCATCCTTGTATGCTTCTTGCTTGATTGCTTGTTTTAGTTCTAAATATGTGTAATGCCATGATCCACATCATGCATTTCCTTTGATTTTTTGTATTCATGATGGACATCATGCTCCATCATTCTAATTAGTAACTAATATTTAAACATTTCTAGTTCTAGTTCTAGTTTAGTACTTTACACAAGCTTATACATTGTTATATCTATCTAGGCATACTCTTCTTGATCTAACAATCTCTCAATATAAACATTGATATATATATATATATATATATATATATATATATATATATATATATATATATATATATATATATATATATATATATATATATATATATATATATATATATATATATATATCTTATCAAATATCATTGCTATATCATGTATCTATGTAGCATAACACATTTGTAGGACTCTTTTCTTCTGAGGGCAATCATTGTAGGTTCATCATTCCTACCCTCAAAATAGGGGGTAGTAAATAGGGTTTTTGTCATAGAGATCAAAACTTTTAATATTCAAAATAATAAAATTTATATTACCCAATTCAAAATCCAAATGTCAAACCAGCTAAAATAGAGAAAAAAATAATGACAGCTCTAGATTAGCAACCAATTTTAGCATGGGATAACAACACCAAAAATGGATAGTAGCACCAAACACAAGGGTGTCCTCATTTTGGTGCTCCTATCTAGATATAAAAACACTCAAGTTTTCTAGAAACAAGTAAAAAGTGTGTTTTAGATATGGTTTTTGCACATCCAAATCAGTTAGAATCAACAATTTAATTTAGGTTTCTTAGAGAATCCAAATATAGGGGGTTATCATGCATGGCATGATGGTTATCACTTTTATTTTTATATTAGGTAGTTGACATAACTTATAGATTATAATCCATGTTCTAGACACTAGTGATTGAGGGTAATGTGTGTGGCACATTGGTCTTCTTTTATTTCTAAGTTAAATTTATTATCCAAGCATTCTCAGTAGTTGCATGCCTTATTTCATCTGCAAGTTGTTGGCATCACTTTCAAGTTGAAATTTCATACAAGTTCAAATTTTTGGGTTCTCGATTTGGCTTTCATATAAGCCTAGTACATCAATTTTGGAGTGGCTTTCATACAAGCCTAACCTCCATCTTTAAAAATGGCCAAGAGTGGCCTAGTTTCTAGCACACCTTTAGGCTATCCATGCCACATTGTCAGATTTATATAACATCCATGGGCTCCATAATCCATCTCATATGACATCTATTCTATACCGATGTCACTTCATAGCTTCACTTAACGGGACAATGATGGAGCCAAAGGGCCAAACTTTATATTCTTGAGCCACCTATTCAGAGGGATTAGATATATAGTCTAGACATTGATTAACACACACATGATTCATTAACTTAGTTAGTGATGATAGAGCCAAAGGTTAGTCTTTTAATTCTTGAGCCAGCTTTTAGGCAATTGAGCACTCGGCTCCATTCATGATATTACTCTAGATTCAACATAGTCCCAACATCATCTAGCACAATATAACATCACAACAGGTTTTGTATTAGTTCACGTACCTAGTGAGGTGTATTCATTCATTTCTCTTCCTCTTACTCAAATTTTGTATGTTTTTATTTTAGATATAGTGTATCTAGTAAGAAATGATCTAATTTTATGTTTTCATTATAGATTCACACTTCACAGTGTGCTCTCTCTATGCACATCTAGCATCACATAGCTTCATGAGCTTCTCCCTTACAGGTAAGTTTAGGTATGCTTTTTACTTTCCTTTATCCTAGTATTTTTCTTTGTTGCATCACTAGAATAAAGTGGGGGGGGGATGTAGTCATATAAAATGAAAAATTGGATGACTTAAGCATGGCTAATGACACCCAATCTATAGGTCTTCCTACTTTCTTATACAACCCTTCTAGGCTATTATTTCACTAATTCTCAATATTCCACAGCCTTTTGGACTTAACCCTTTCAGGCCTAGGTAGATATTTTAGGCCTATATCCATCCCCTTAGGCCTCATTCCCTTAAGATAATAGTTCCCAACTTGGATAGGAGTGCTAAAATCTAGGGTGTCCTAATTTTGGCACTATTGTCCAAGTGCAAAATTACCCCTAATGGTCATATTCTTTTGGATCCTTATCCTTTTCCTTGTCAGTCTAACATGAATTCATTTAACCCATGATCATTAATTCCCCTATAAAATTCCATTCAAAGTCTATTTCTAAGGGATATCACCCATTCACAGAAAAGAAGTAAGAATATAGATAAGTACACACAAGCACTCTTCCCTATTCTCTACATACAACCTTCCAAGATCATTTCAAGCTTATTCAATACTTTGCATCAGTCCCTAGCCATCTGAATTACATCCAATTTTACATTTAATTGAATTTATCATACATAATTTCACCAACCACTTCAATGAGAGAACTACATTAGCTTGATCCCTCCTCAGAGTATTAGTATGTAGGCATTGTGCCCACACATGGGGTGTGAAGTGCATTCAATGTATCCTTTACAAATTAACCCCTTATCTATCTTTTCCAAGTTTTCATTCAAGTTCAATCATAAAGAGATCCTAGGGCTTTTAAATATTTAAAATAGATGCAAAATGAGCTTCATAAGCTTCTAGGTTTTGATATTTCACTGACAGGGTCAAATAGGCTTGTCAAATAAAACCCATAAAGCTCAGACCACTTGGATAACAGCATCAAAAAAGGACTATAGAACTAGATAGTAGGGTGTCCCACTTTTGGTGCTCTTATCCAATCTAAAAATAAACCTTAGGATTCAGTTTTTGATAGTTTCTCAGTCAAGCTCCTTTAGTATGAAAGATCCCAAACTAAATTTGGAGACACAAAATATACAGGTTCTTACAAGACAAAGATATAACTCTGATTATTTGCCTTTAGAGAATGCTGATACAAAAATATATTGCCCAAATTTGCTTCAACAGTAAATAATAAAAAATTATAGTACACAGCTAAATTATAGAGGGTATAATGAAGCCCAAATAAGCAAGAACCTAGAAGTATGCACAAATTTGGACGCTGTGTGAAAACACAGTCGCTGACATCGGTTCTTCTGCCAATGTCGGTCAATACACTGCCACTGTCGGTCATCTGGTGGCGATCTCTGCCTGATGGTGACTCTACTTGTGACTCCCTGACTGTCAATGTCAGTTTCTTATCGGCCGATGTCGGTCTATCTACCGATGCCGATCACTTAGCTGTCGATGTCAGCCTCTGTAATACCCTATGGCCTGCAACTGTGATTTGTACCCTTCCCTTTTCTGAATCCACTTGTACGGCCTGGTACTGATCTATACGAATTCTGTACCCAACCTGATCTGAAGATATAAATATATAAATCTTAAATCAAATCAATGAATAAATACCTAGAACCCTCTGCATATGTTGAACCCCTGATCTACCCAGTGAATCTCCTCTAAAGCTCCAGCTCTGATCAATATGCACAACCTAAATTCTGTCATGAATCCACCCCTGAAAAGTGCTGGGTTTTCATCCAACTCTTCTCCACTCTGCTGAAGGTTTGCGTCCTCAGAGATTTTAGCTGAATCACAGATTCAAGCTTCATAATTCTCACCATATTTTAGCAACAAAAGATATTCCAAATGCTTTGCCCTCAACTTATTTTAAAGGCTCCCAAGAAACTTCTAGAAGAAGTCAACTTTATTTAATATGTTATTTTATTTATTTCCATATTAATTAAAATTAATTAATTAAAGTCATCCTTTTGAAGTAATATTAATTTTTGGACAACTTAAATTAATTAAGTTATTTTATCATAAATTTGGGGACATTACAGTCCTCCCTTCCTAGAGATTGCTTGTCCTCAAGAAATTCACCCCTGATACCCAACACCCACTGCCAGGATCCCATATTATTCTCAAAAGTTTGCAAACTCTACTATCTGAAACACTATGCTGCAAAGTATCTGTGAATAAATTCTCCTTATTTCTCCTAGAGAGTAATGCGATAATTCTCAATATGTAATTAACAAATTCAACATCACATACTTTAGTCCTCACAAAAGACCGCTGTGCTAATCTGATTATCATACTCTCCAAATTCCCCATCTGAATACTAAGCTGTGAAATCTATTTGATACCACCAAACTTCTCATCCCATAACTGATGACAAGCACTTATAGTGTAATGTCGATAAAATGCGCCACTCCCAATTAGTGGCTCAGACTGCAATCTAGAAGAAACTAATTACAACTGATCACTATCCAAGCCCGAACCAACTACTACCTCCGAAGACACCTCCAAAGGAGTAGTATCATAAATAGGAACCAAACCAACTGCTGGCTCACCAACATCACAACTGATCCCTGATACAACCTCATGTGTCAAAGCTTCTAACTGTGCCTGATACTCTCTCTCAACAAAGTCATGAATGCTCACCTCTTGATCAACTGTACTATCCTCAAACATGATAGTATCCTCAACTGTTGTCACTTCATCCATACCAACTGTACTGGAATCACTATCTATGTCAATCATGCAATCCGGTGTGCTATGAGTCTCTAAAGTTATTTCTTCTTTAGGATTCCCACATGATGACTGATTTTTGTTTTTCCTAGGCTGCAACTCAAATGATAACACATCTTCATGCCTTTCTACTGCATACCCTGCAAGTGACTAATCCATTATGGTGTTTTTATCATAAACATGGATAGGTTGACACAAATATTCTTTCTCACATGAAAACATATCATCAACTATGGCATGGTATTCCTTTTTTGCAAGCTCAGTCTTATGACAAATTTTTGGATGCATGTCAATGTAATCTTTGAAAGGAAAGTTCTCCCTAACATATTGAGGAAGAGTATTATACTCCTCAAGTATGCTAATTACTTTCGTTTTTCTATCTAGTGGCAATGGATCCCTTCTAGAAGAAGATGATGATCCATTAGCATGTCCAAATTTCCTTGACATAGAATCATTGAACTGCTACAATTGAAGCGTAAATTTTTGTTGTGACTGTTCACATTCTTTCCATAGGGTTATATCTCTTAACCATTTTGCCATAATGAACTACCAAGCTAACCAACTGAAACTAATATGAAAGAGCAAAAATTGACCCTGTATTGCAAAAAACTAACATGCAACTCGAAATCCCAACATGCTGGCAGAATCAAGGCTCTGATACCACTGAAAGATCCCAAACTAAATTTGGAGACACAAAATATATAGGTTCTTACAAGACAAAGATATAACTCTGATTATTTGCCTTTAGAGAATGCTGATACAAAAATATATTGCCCAGATTTGCTTCAACAGTGAATAATAAAAAATTACAGTACACAACGAAATTATAGAGGGTATAATGAAGCCCAAATAAGCAAGAACCTAGAAGTATGCACAAATTTGGATGATATGTGAGAACACAGTCACCGACGTCGATTATTCTACCGACGTCGGTCGATACACTGCCACCGTCAGTCATCTGGTGGTGATCTCTGCTTGCTGGTGACTCTACCTATGACTGCCTGACTGTCGATGTCGGTTGCTTATTGGCCGATGTCGGTCTATCTGCCGATGCCGGTCACTTAGCTGCCAATGTCGGCCTCTGTAATACCCTGTGGCCTACAACTATGATTTGTGCCCTTCCCTTTTCTGAATCTGTTGGTACGGCCTAGTACCGATCTGTACAAATTCCGTACCCAACCTGATCTGAAGATATAAATATATAAATCTTAAATCAAATCAATGAATAAATACCTAGAACCCTCTGCATATGTTGAACTCCTGATCTACCCAGTGAATGTCCTTTGAAGCTCCAGCTCTGATCAATATGCACAACCTGAATTCCGTCACGAATCCACCCCTGAAAAGTGATGGGTTTTCGTCCAACTCTTCTCCAATTTGCTGAAGGTTTGCGTCCTCAGAGATTTTAGCTGAATCACAGATTTAAGCTTCACAATTCTCACCATATTTTAGCAATAAAAGATATTCCAAATGCTTTGCCCTCAACTTATTTTAAAGGCTCCCAGGAAACTTCTAAAAGAAGTCAACTTTATTTAATATGTTATTTTATTTATTTCCATATTAATTAAAATTAATTAATTAAAGTCATCCTTTTGAAGTAATATTAATTTTTGGACAACTTAAATTAATTAAGTTATTTTATCATAAATTTGGGGACATTACATAGTATCAGACCCTACCTCAGTCTAGATCATTCAGAATAAGCTAAGTTAGATTTCTCTTATTTATTACTATATTTAGAAAATGTAAGAAATATAAATCTATTTACACAAATTAGTATCTTAATTCTTGCATACTATTTGTTGATTTACTTTATTTAATCTTTTTTATTTAACTAGAAATAAAATCCCATTATTCTAAAAATAATAAAACAATATCCTTATTATGGTGGAATATTTTCTAGAATTAGCTTATCTCTATCCTCTTGTTATCATTTTAGTATTTATAAATTTCAAAATGTATAAAAAATAATATTTTCCTCCTCCTAATCCTCAATATGGTGACAAATAATTTCCAACTAACTAGGTCCATGCTATTAATATCCCATGAGGTAAGGTGACCCATTCTATAGTGTCAATTCAAGGTAACCAACATGTGCTTCCTCAACCCCCTCCATCTCCCATGTCTCCTCTTCATGATGTTTATATGCATGTTCAATAATAAGTACCTAGATTTTGTGTTTGTGAATCCCTTCAAGATCAAATCACCATTATGATAAAGTCAATAGCAAAATATAGATTAGTATTTTATTTCAAATATCAGATCATGAGAAAATCAGATCATATATATAAAGAATCTATAATATATAGTGTTAACCATGAATTTATATCTTCATATAATAATTTTGTGCCTAACAATATTTCATATGAAAATTGGAAGCTACAATATAATACATATACAAATAGTGATACAAAATCTATACAAAAGGATAATAAGATTTCTAGTGAGATTCTAAGAGAAATGATTCACAACAAGTTGATAAAACTACCTCTTATACATCCTTTAAGAAGATCAAAACACTATTGTGCATATCATAAAATACATGGGCATCATACATATAGTTTATTTTCTTTAAAGAATCAAATACAAAGCATCATCGATAGTGGGGATCCTATAGTAGATTATCAATAAAAAAAATCCACTCAAATTATGATTGCATCTTTTATATCACAAGTATGAAAAGAATAAAAGAGAAAGACAGATACAAAAGAATAATTTAGAGAATTTAAATATTTAAAAGGTAAAATTAGATCCAAAAATATTCAAAAAGAACTAGTACAATAGGAATACTCTGAAAAGCAAAGGTTACACAAGTTACAATAAGACAAATAAAAATTACTAAAAGATAATTTTACAACACAAGTTCAATCCCAAAAAGAAAGTATCTTTAAAAAATAGTTTCTAAAAAAATAGGTTAACAAATAAGAGATGCCTCAAAATTTATTGTTACAAGTATGGTTCCAATATATTCAATCACATAGATGGCAAGCAATTTATCAACGTCAAGGTTATGGACACCAGGAAATAAATTTTTGTTCTACATCATTTATGGTATCTTGGTTATAATCATTAGAACATGGATCAAAATACCACATCAAAATCATGTCTAGGATCAATTTAGTTACAAATATTATTTTATTTAAAAGAGTGTCATATTACTTTCAATGTTCTTTCTCTTATAAGTGCATGCAATGTTGTACTTGGAGGATCATGGTTAAAATAAATAGTAGGAATCATTGATAAACACAAAGGTTGAATTACATTTGAATATGAAGTAAAATTCACATCCATTTCAAAAGAGGGAACATATTTACTAAAATAACAACCAAAACAAAACATATCTTTAGCTAATATTCAAGAAAATATAACTAAAGGAAAATCAGTATAAGTACATGACATAGTAAATATTGCAAAATAGAACTCATAAATGTCAATACCATAGTATGGGGCAGTTAATTATTCATAAAAAGATACAAAATATGATCAAAATGACATATTAATATCTCAAGAACATTCTAATAAGTTGGTTCTCTCCTATGATGGTCATCATGATAATGATTATGTAGAATAAGATTGGAATGACATGACTAATATGCAGGATAAATATGAAAATTCAAGTGGGAATTACAACACATGTAATATAGGGCCTACACAAAGCCATTAATTTTATGATATCCTAGGCGTATAATAACATACTTCTTTGTACATAGTTTATTTTATAAGCATATTATTATTCAAAAATACAAAAAATATAACATTTTATTTTATTTTTTAAATTAAGACCTATGAATGATATGTGTAGTTCATTCACATCAGTTGATTTTTGATTAAGTATATGTATTACTTCTCTATATATAGTTTTATATCAAATATACTTCACAAATGTACTTGAATGAGTTTCAAAACATATCATTCATCACTTTTAGATGCAGTTTTAGGTGGTGATACTATCACAAATCTAAAAAAATCATAGATAAAATTAGTCTTTTCTAGATAGTAACACACTACATTCTTAGCCCATTATATTGGGGGGGTGAACCAGTATTTTAAAACTTTTACAACTTACTTTATCATTTGTTAACTATCAAAGCAATATAGTGACCTAGCAAAACATCAAGAACCATTTATATGAGCATGATACAAGAGCATAACACATATAATACTTATTTAAGTGGGAAACCTTGAAGGGGAAGAAAAACCATTGATATCCTTCAAATGGATTACATACCTATAAGATAAACATAAATATTTAGTAAATCACCGACTTCACATGGAGAACTAACCCCAACTAGTCAAATACCCACTTGACTAGGCTTTAGTAAGCACCTACTTGCAAGGAGGCACCAACCCCCTACATGAATCAGTAGCAACTCAGCCACCTAGTTTATTTGATCAAATTTAGGACACCTTTTTTCTCAACCAATTGATTATGACCACTTCTTCAACTCTTCACACTCTTCACCCTCTCAAACTGTCTTTTAGGCTCCTTTGCTCAACTAGGTCTCTTCAAGACAGATTAGGTCATTTGACCTTGATAGTCACGTATAGTTCCCATGTTAAATCTTCATGATAGTTTATATTCACCCTTATTATGGTATACAATACCTAATTTTTCTCTTCAAAGTTTTATATCTTTCATTTCAACTCATTCATACTCTAACTAGTTAATTAGGCATATTAAGCCTTGTTCTTGTACTAGGCTCTTGCCCTACACCTTTTGGTCAGCCATACATAAAATAGTCCTTATGGCATTATAAAAACATTAATAAAACATTTAAATATGTTTATCATATCATATAACCTCTTTTAGGCCTTAAGGAGACCTAATTCAATTCGGCCTTCATTATCACACATTACCCTTTGATCTTCTTGCAAAAATTTCAAAATTCATACATGACATGAACACTTATGTTAATAAAATATACCCCTAATAATATAATATTATTTCCATGACACCTTTTATCTCTAACCACCACTTGAATCATACCATTAGTAATGTTCATCCCTATTCCATGATTACACATCCCTAAAAATATTCTCATTATTGCCTGGGTTTCTCACTATTTTAACCATTACGTCTGTTAGAAATTGGTCAACTTGGATGATTTATTTAACACCCCTTAGGGATAGAACCTATCTATAAACTACCATATACACAAACTATAAGTATCAAACTTTGTCCTCAATCTTTTTAGTAACTTTTACTTGATCAAATCTAATTGCTACAGTAAATCTCTAAGAAACTAATACTTTACTATAGGGTTTATTCACACACTTGACAAACCAATCACACTTGGAGGTTCTTGGAAGAGTTTAATAAAACTTCAAATCACTTAACTAGACATATCAATCCATTATGAGCACTTTATAACAACATCTTTTATATCGTGTCACTATTAAGGTTCTTTGAGGGTTTAAGCCATCTTCCACTGTTAGCAATCATTCATAAAGCTTAGCCACTCATTATAGAAACCAATTATTTTAAATTATAGATAGGATCCTTCCCCATCTACCATGAATATCTTAGGTTCCCATGTAGAGGCTACACATACCAATGAATGCCTGAGAGGCTTTCTCGAGTTGAGAACACTTCATTTTGTGTACATGAGAGACCTCAAAACCACTTTTCATGCCTTATCTTGTAAAATATGACCTAAAATTTGGTAAACACACCTAGGATAATTTATATTAATATTTAAACTTCTCACATGCTCATTATTATCTTAAAATCTAAATCTCATACCTCATTTGGCCACCATCTCTCTATTTTCTCTCTAGACCTTGACCTATAAATCATATTAAACCTTGAAATTGACCTTCATGCATCTTTTAATGTGCTCTCCACCTCAATTACATTCTCACATAAAATATCACATGCTTAAAAAATGTCAAACATCCTTCATATGCCTTAATAATAGATCATGATGCCTCATTAAGCTAAGCAAGATCTATAAGTGGTCTAATTACATGTTAGGTCTATAGGTCCTACCCTATAGGCCCACCTCAATACTCACATGAGTGATCCAATGACTCATATACATGATAAATCAAACTTATAAATCCATTCATGCCTGTGTTCACTCATTTTACCAAGCCACCAAGCTCATACATTCTCGCAAGGTTCCTTCATGCTATGACTAGGCTTCTCAAGCACTTGAGACTTGACAAATGACCTTGAAACACTTATTGATTATATTATAACTTGTTCACATGCCTTACATGATCCTCAAATAATTCCATGCCTCTCAATGATTATATCAAACAATAACATTCTTTAATTACCTCATGAACACCTTTCTTAAGAACCTTTGACATCAATGACAACATCAATGCCAACCTTCAACAATAGGAAAAATTCTCAACAATATCCCCCTTTGTCATTGATGGAAAAAAATATTGTATATTGATCATTATTATCTCCCCATTATGGTCTTTCTCCCCCTTTGACATAAATGACAAAGTGATGTCTATAACTCCTTGGATCACACTCCTTGCAACCAAAATACTCAGCACATAGGATTTATGAGTTTATGTAACATTATACAAACATTCTCCCCCTATTTATATGCATACCTTCTTGGAATAACTCACCTATTCTTGTAGATAATGAGTATGATTAGATCCCCATAAGTACTTGGATTATTAAATGATTACTAGGGGTAGGAATTACACCTAATTCCTATCTTAGGTGTTCAAAAGTTACCTTTGTATGTGGTTTGGTCAAGATGCCTACAATCTAATCCTATGTATAAAAATATTCAAGGTTAACACTTTATTCACTTATCTTCTCTCTTAGAAAATTATACATGATGGGAATGTGCTTGGTCCTTGAGTGCATGATAGGGTTCTTTGAGATGCTTATAACACTTGTATTATCACAATAAATAGGGCTAAGACCATCATACTCCACCTTGTAGTCTTTTAGGTTCTATCTCATCTATAGGACCTGAGTGTAACATGAATCTATTGAAATGTACTTATCCCCACAAGTGGATAATGTTATTGATGGTTGATTCTTGCTTATTTATGAAACTAGGCACCCACCTAGGAAGAAAGATCCTCCACTAGTACTCTTCATATCATCTATAATTCCTGCCCAATATTCATCTATGTAGGTTGTTAAATTGAGCTCCTTGATTCTTGGATACCATAATCCATACTCCATAGTCCCCTTGAGATACCTAAGTATCCTTTTGACTACTTGCATATGATTCTTTTTTAGATCTACTTGAAACCTTAACATAATAATTCATCAAACTCATTGGACCAAACATCTCCTCCTCTATTAGATACTAGTCACTTGATCTTCCCATTCTTATTATTCTCAACAAGATCTTTGAATGTCTTGAACTTGTTAAGAGCTTCTAAATTTTATTTCAAGAATGCAACCCAGGTTATTATTGTGTAATCATATATGAGTAGAATGAAATAGATATCTGCTTGAATGATTTGAATTATTGTAGGCCCATAAATATTATATTGTATTAACTCCAAGGGTCTTGTAGTAGAGTACCCCTTGGACTTGAACCTTCTTATAGTTTTCTTACCATGTTGACATGCCTTGAAAAATATGTTTATAGGTTTGGTGATTTTAGGTATGTTCTTCACATACTTCTTAGTGCTAATATTGAGAATATTATCAAATTTTAGGTGACCTAACCTTCTATTCCATAGCCTAATGTAATGCAAATTTTCCACATCATTTAGAGTTAGAATGAATAGTCCTTTGGACTAGTCACATATGTTAGAGCCTAAGAGATCCTGATCCAATGGAAACTTTCCACATCACTCAGAGTTTGAAATATCAGTTTCCCAAACATTTCAAATATGTTAGATCCTAGGAGAGTTGATCCCAATGGGAAACCCCCTCATCATTCAAAGTTATAAAGGCTAATCCCCCAGAACTATCAGATATGTCAAAGTCCAAGAGAGCCTATCCTAATGAAAAACCACCAAATAATTTGGATTAAGAGAGGCTAGTCCCTCAGACCTATCAGGATGTTATATCCTAGGAGAGACCAACCTCATGAAAAGCTACCACATCATCTAGTGTGAGGATGAACTAGTTTCCACTTATGACTTTGAAACCTTAAAATGAAGTACGAGTGGTTAACCAAGGTCAATTGGGGTGTGTTAGTGTCCCCAAGTGAAAAATCACACATTATATGGAAACAACATGGAGTATGGATCATGAATAAGTGCCAACCATTAATGGGAGGACCAATAGATGAATTACACATGTCAAAAACAAGAGTTGGGTGAGGGGCCTCTAAGAGATGTGACTACATGCCTACCACATAAAATTCATCAAAATCATTAGAAAATAAATATCCTCCTCTATCAAATATTGGGCACTTGATCTTTCCATTCTTCTCATTCTCAATAATATCCTTGAATGCCTTAAAATTGTTAAGAGCTTTTAACTTTTCTTTCAAGAATGCAATCTAGGTCATTCTTGTGTAATCATCTATGATTAGAATGAAATAACTATCTCTTTGAATGATTTAAATTCTTGTAGGCCCATAGAGATCAATGTGTATTTACTCCAAGGTTCTTGTAGTAGAGTACTCCTTGGACTTGAACCTTCTTCTAGTCTACTTACCATGTTGACATGCCTTGTAAATTATGTTTGTAGGTTTGGTGATTTTAGGCATGTTCTTCACAGACTTATTAGTGATAATCTTGACCATATTATAAAATTTTAGGTGACCTAATATTATATGACATATCCAAATTTCATGATCTTTCTCATTAAGAATCTCTCCTTATTGATCTCATTCAAGACATATATTATTCTTAGTCTTCTTAGAATTGGCAATTATCCTTTCTAAATTGGCTCTCCTTATCTCACACCCTCTATCATGAAAGGTTAGTGTGTGTCTTTGATTTCAAATTTGACTTAAAATGATAAATTTATGTTTCAAACCTTCCACATACAACACATTTTGTGTCTTGGTCTTCCCATTGTCCAAAATCAAGACACCCTTGCCAACTTTATTGACAGTTGTGTTGTCTCCAAACCTCATTGTTCCTGCAACATTATTCTTCAATGAGATGAAATTATTTATATATCCTATTATGTTACTTGAGAAAATAATATTTATATACCATTTCATGCCTTCATATTAAATTTGAAAGTTATTTTGAGATAGCATAAAATCCTCTTAGATATTATGTTCCTCTTTGGCAAATAGTCCCTCTTGACTCTTGAGCTTAATATGAGCTATCCTAACTTGCTTTGGCTTCCATACCAATGTTTGATCATTATAATGAATTATATGAGTTTAATATGTATTTTTGAATCTTGAGGTCCTTATAAATCTATTATAGTAGAATCTTACAATGTGTCTTATATTGTGACAGATGTGGCAAACAACATTTTTGTACTTACCTCTTGATTGATTACTCCTTTTCCCATGGTCTCATGATGACTTATACTTTATTACATTAGGTTGTTTCTATCGCTAATTCGCTTTCTACATTCAAAAGATGAATAAAGAAACTAAAGAAGTGGACAAGGCTAGAAGTACCTGGATAAAGATTGCACATCATAATCCAGACGTTTGTGGGCACCCCTCTTTGGCTGTGGAGGAATGACACCTGTAAGAAAAAATAAACTTGGACAAGAAAATGTTAGATGGATAGGCAGCGGGTTGCCAAGCGAAAGCTTGTTCCCGGAAGTGTGAAAACTTCCTCAAGGGAGGTCAACCCACTGATAATAGACAGATAAAAGACTGAGGAAATACAGAATGCCAGAATATAGGAGTGATAAATAGATTAGAAATGAAAGAAAAGACCAATGATTACCTGAAAGGAGTTGTTGGGCTGATGACAGTCGCCGAGGTCGGTAATGTTGCCGGCGTCGGTTTCCTGATCTGCCGACTTCAATTATCCTGTCGACATCGGTCGGGGAAGTAACCGGCGTCGGTCGGGGCAGTGGCCTGTAGTCAGGTCTGGTCGGGTTTCTGGACTGTAGATGGGTCTGGTTTGTGGACAGGGTCGAGATAGAGTTCAGGGATGACTTTGAATGGACTGGGGAATGGTCAGGGTCTGATTAGGTGCCCTGTATAGGGTCTTTGTTGGCAGGAGGGATGAGGGAGTTGTCTGAGATTGCACTAAAAGGATGAAAGAGTGAAAGGAAGGTGGACAGAGGACAGGGCCTGAGAAGGCTTTTCAGCCTCTCAGGGGGTAGGACAGAGGGAGTGGGAGACAGCAGGTACCAAACAACTGAACACTAAAGAAATGAAATGAAATGAAATAACAGACTGTGCTTACCTTTTAAGCTTGCTGAATGAAGAGTGGAAGAGATGTTGTTGAGACCACAGAAGACTTAATCTCTGCTCAAGAATCCCTGCACCTGTTGCTGCTGTTGCACGAGGTCCAGAGGGAGAAGAAACGAATGCCAAAACGCCAAGAGAAATCTATTTGTGAGCTCAAGGGGCCGGGGGCTAGAATGGATGCAGAAAGGAGTCTTGAAGGCTGCCGACGCTGGCATTATCG
Source organism: Torreya grandis (assembly GCA_037957365.1). Classification (NCBI taxonomy): domain Eukaryota; kingdom Viridiplantae; phylum Streptophyta; class Pinopsida; order Cupressales; family Taxaceae; genus Torreya; species Torreya grandis. The sequence continues at coordinate 288,635 of JARHVA010001191.1, forward strand.
CCGACGTCGGCCGAATGGTCGCCGACGTCGGCGGTGGCAGAAATGGGGACAGAGACTAAAAATAGCCTCTGTGCATTCTTGCACACCGCCGGGTGAGGGATTGTGGGAAGAACAGTCATGAGGATGCTTAAATGGGCGCGGGAGGAAGATAATGAGAAGATTTGGCATAATAAAGGCTAAGAGGAAGGTGGAGGGATCCAAGGGAGGATCCAAGGTGGCAAGGGTGAGGTGGAAAGGGGGCCACTTAATTGAAATATTTAAGTTATTTTAATCAAATGAGTGGAGGGGACTAAGGCCAAGGGTTAGGATATGGGTTTGAGGTAGACAAGGGGGGAGAACCAAGGTGTAGACACATTTGTGGTGTCTACATTTTCCCCTTTTTGTCTTGTTGGTTGTTCTTGACGAACTGCAAGACAAAAACAGGAGTTGGTTGCCCCAGGAAAAGGATGAGGTGTTCCCCCCTCAAAGCGATAGTCGAGAGAAGGGAACTGGAGATCGAGTGTCGATTTGATAAAGAGATGGATAAAAGAGTGTGAGTGAAAACACTGCAATAGTCGTGATTGCGTGTATACCACTTCACGGGATGATTGGGTCAAATTATCGCATGTCGAGGGTTAAGAAGTGCCAAAATTAAAGTAACCGGGCCCCAGCATTTAGTCGTCTGCTGATCGGGTTACTCAATCTAAGCTGAAGCTCCAAATGGTCATCATGTTCCAGGTATCCCAGGCTCAGGAAGTGCTCCCAGAAACATGAAAATTCCACAAGTAGTAGGGATCAACTGGCTTACGATCCTATACTTGCGAAGGGTCAAAAATAGTTTGCGAAAAATTCTGCTAACCAGCCGTGAGGTAGCACACTCGCAAAAACAACCAAGGCAACATTGGCTTGGAAGTAGTCGAAGGTCGAAGGAGAAACGCATGATCTCCAATGGTCATTGGTCAAGGGGATGGATGGACGAAAGGATGTGGCCGAGCTAACCTCAGAAAATGTCATGTGATCTGAGTGCTACCTACATAGTCCTTGTGTGAAGGGCCTCAGGCCAATGTAGTTCTCCCTAAAAGGGAGGAATGGTCAAAGAAAAAGATTGGTCTTGGTCAAAGAAAATGGAGTTGGTCGTGGTCAAAGTCAAGGTCGCAGAAGAGAAGGTTTGTCCATCAAAAAGACGAACAAACGGGGGTGGTCGAGCTAACCTCAGAGGATGTGTTATCTGAGTGCTGCCTACATAGCCCTGGTCATAGGGCCTCAGACCAATGTAGTTCGGACGAATTGAGAAGATTGGTCGATGATTGGATGTGGTCAAGTGTCGAAATGATGAGGGGTAAGATGAGGATAAGATGATGCATTCTATATAATTGGTCAAGAGTCTTTCATCCCTAGCAAGTTTCCATAGTCGTGATGGATGTATGCTAAAAATGAATGAAGGTCTATTTATGCTTCAGCAAGTATTGGTTTATGCTTAACATAAATTGGGTCTGGTCGATAGTTTCCATGTGTACTGGTGTCCATAGAAACTATGTGAAATGGATGAGGATGATGTCTGATGCTATGAAGATGAAAAATAGCTTGGTTTGAGTCGACAATTGATGTGGTTAAATGTGACCAAAGTGTAGAGAAAAAGTGAAAGGCGAATCGCTCTTTCATTGACAAGGACCAGAAGGGGAGCATAGATAGGGGTTATTAGAACAAAAGCCCCGTTCATGCATTACGTCGTTGACCAGTGTTGTGTTAGAGTGGTAATCAAATCACTTTGACATTAAAGTGAGCTCGAAATCCCTTGAGCGGGTGATAGGAGGAGGATAGGGTAACCCAGTTTAAGAGCAGGAAGAACCTTGCCCCTTTTTATAGGAGACCTTAAGACAACTACAAGTCAAGTCCATGATTCATTTTTATTTTTTTTTTTGGTGCAGACTGATCGATGCGGGAAGTCTACAGGGAGATGTCATTTGATTTATGGTCATGTTGCGAAGCTGATCAATGCGGGAAGATTCTAAGAAAGGTTGCTGTTTGTAGCAAGATTTAGTCATAGCCATCCTTCGAGGGAGTGGTCTATAGTTTTGCTTTATATAACGTTTGAATAGCTGTCCTTCGAGGGATCAGTCTATTAGCTACAGCAATGATAGTACAGCTGTCCTTCGAGGGAGTAGTCTGTCTTTTTGGGTTTGATTTTGTGACCTTGGATTATGTTTTGACATCTTGATTTTTTTAATTTTTTTTTTTAATTTTTTTTTTTTTTTTTTTTGAGTCATGGACAAGACTGTAGAAGGTCAAAGGCTCCCTTTTATTAGGACAAAGCATCCATGCATCATAAAAGGGTTGTAGAGGACTTGTTAAAGGGGAATAGGGTTGAAAGGAATGAAGATTAAGAGGATGAGGATTGCTCAAGGGACGAGCTCAAGTTACGTGTCAAGTAGACGAGTACTCGACTAACAGAAGAATGGTCAAAGATGCAACGCATTAAGAGGCTCAAGTTCTAGCCGTCCGTCGAGGGAGGACAGACGATAAGTCCTTGACCCATACTTGTGCGTAATGATAAAAGGTCCAAGCCAATTGGGGGCAAATTTGCCTCGTTTACTTCGCTCCATATTGGTCACGTGCTGATTCTCTTTGAGGATGAGGTCTCCGATGTTGAAATCTCGTTCTCACAGATTTTTGTCGTAGGCTCGCTTTATGCGACTTTGGTAGACATGGAGATGATTGAGGGCAGCAAGACGGCGCTCGTCAAGTAACTCAAGTTGAGCTAAGCAATCTTGACAAAAGTCATCATTAGAAAGAATGTCATGCAGGGAGATGCGAAGAGACGGGATCTGTACTTCGAGAGGTAAGACAACCTCTATTCCGTACACGAGGGAGAAAGAGGTAGCACCCATAGAGGTTCGGATGCTAGTGCGGTAGGCCCACAAAGTGAAGGGAATATGAATGTGCCAATCCCTTCCTGTGTCGTTGACCACCTTCATGAGAATTTTAGTCAGAATTTTGTTGGAAGCCTCGGCCTGCCCATTTGCTTGTGGGTAGTAAGGCGAAGAAAAGCTGAGTTTGATGCCAAATGAGTCGCATAGTTTTTGGTCAGTCTTGTTTTTGAAGGACTTGCCATTGTTGGTGATGATTTTGTGAGGGACACCGAAATGATAGATGATGTGGCTGCTGATGAAGTCGACAATTTTGTTGGCTTTTGTGGAGACAAGAGGAATGGCTTCCACCCACTTGGTGAAATACTCAGTGGCAGTGATGATGGACTGATGACGAAGAGATGAGTGAGGGTTAATCTCACCAATGAGATCTAAGCCCCACTGAGAGAAAGGCCATAAATCCTAAGTGACTTGTAAGGCGTGGCTGGGGAGATGAAGCAGGTTAGAGTGCTGCTGACACTTAACGCAATGTCGAACATAGTCGCTACAGTCTTGATGAAGGGTGGGCCAATAATAACCCAGGCAAAGGATGCGCTTGGCAACCGAGTTTCCACTGAAGTGTCTGCCACAAATCTCGTCGTGGACTTGTTTTATGGCTTGAGAAGCTTCAGTGGAGGTGAGACAGTGAAGAAGGAGGCCGTCGAAGCCTCGCTTATAGAGAAGACCCCCTAGCATGGTATAGCGAGCTGTGCGCTTGATGAAGGCTCACCGCGCATTGCTAGAGAGGTTGGGAGGAGTGACAGAAAGAGACAAGTAGTCCACAAGTTGCTTATACCAGTCATCTTGTGGGCTAGAATTGACAGTGTTGACATGGTCGATGTGAGGGGAGATGTATGAAGGCAAAGGTACGCGATGCACCATGACAAAAAGTTGAGATGACGATGATGAAGATGGGATATGGGAAGCAAGAGAAGCCATGGTGTCAGCAAACTTGTTCGTAGAGCGTGGAACAGTCTGCAAGAGATAATGGTCGAAAGATGCCAAAAGAAGGTCAGCACGATTTTTATACCTCTGCAAAACTTTGTTTTTATAGAGATATGAACCGTTAACTTGATTAACGACGAGCTGTGAGTCACCGAAGATGTTGATAGACTTGATGTGGAGGGAAAGGGCAGTCTGAAGTCCCAAAATTAAGGCCTCATATTCGGCCATATTATTGGTACAATCAAAGTCCAGTTTAAAAGATAGAGGCATGGGCTCCCCTTCGAGTGGAATGAGGACGACCCCCGCACCCCCACTGAGTTGACATTTAGAGCCGTCAAAGAACATGGTCATTTGGTAGACAGTGTCATTGGTGGAAAGTGTAGCGATAGATTTGTCAGGGAACTCACACTGTGAAGGCTGATTGTTGAGAAGAGGGGCATCTGCTAATTGGTCAGCGATAGTTTGCCCCTTGATAGATTTTTGCTGGATGAATTCGAGGTCAAACTCAGCGAGCAGCATGAGCCACCGAGCCATACGTTGATTCTGATATGGCTTGGAGTGCATAAACTTGAGAGGGTCGGTGTGAGTGATGACAAAGGTTTTGTGGTTGAGAAGATAATGGCGAAGCTTGGTAGTGGAAAAGACTAATGCCAAACAGAGTTTCTCAGTATGAGTATACCGAGTTTCATAGTCGACTAGTGTTCGGCTGATGTAGTAAACCGCTTGCTCACGATGATGCTCATCTCGGTGCGCGATCATGGCACCTAACAAATGGTTGGTGGCAGAGATATAAAGGTAGAAGGGTTGGTCATCTTTAGGTGGAACGAGGACTGGCGAAGAGACTAGATAGATTTTGAGGGCTTTAAAAGCCTCTTGACAGTCCTCATCCCATTTAAAGGAGACGTCCTTCTTAAGGAGATGATGAAAAGGTTGGCAGCGGTCTGAAAGCTGCGAGATGAAACGGCGGATGGACTGGAGCTTCCCTTGTAGACTGCGAAGCTACTTGAGATTGGTCAGGGGTGGCATTTCGAGGATAGCACGGATCTTGGTGGGATCTATCTCGATACCACGGAAGGAAACGATGAAGTCGAGAAGCTTTCCTGAGAGGACCCCAAAGACACATTTCTTGGGGTTAAGGCGAACATTGAATTGAAGAAGGTGAGAGAAGATGATTTTGAGAATGGTCAAGTGGTCGCGGCGAAGCTTGGACTTGCCGAGAAGGTCATCCACATAATCCTCCATGATTTTGTGGAGGAGATCGTGGAAAATGTAGGTCATGGTGCGCTGATATGTGGCACCAGTGTTTTTCAAGACAAAAGGCATGACTCGATAGCAAAAAGTCCCTCATGGGGTGATAAAGGTAGTCTTGTGCTGATCTTTCAATGCGATCAGGATTTGATTGTATCCTGAAAAACCGTCCATGAGAGATAGCATCTCATGGCCGGCTGTGAGATCAACAAGCTGGTCAATGTTAGGAAGAGGAAAGTCATCTTTGGGATAGGCTAGGTTAAGGTCGTGATAGTCCGTGCAGATCCGAATCCCCCCAGTTACTTTAGTAACTGGGATGATGTTAGAGACCCACTGCGGATAATCGATGGGTTAGATGAAGGAGACAGAAAGAAGGCACTGAAGCTCCTCTTTGACAAGGAGCACAACACGAGGATGCATCTTTCGAAGCTTTTGCCTAACAGGCTTAGCCTCTGGTTTGGTGACAATGTTATGGGTAGCGATGGTGGGGTCGATGCCAGGCATGTCGTTGTAAGTCCAAGCAAAGGCCTTGCTATGGTCAGAAAGAAACTAGGTATAGTCAAGCTGCTCCTGAGTGTCTAAAGATTGGCCAATCTTTAAGACGTGAGGAACATTGAAAGAAGGGAGGTTGATGTCAATGGTTGATTCATTTAACATAACCTGGGTCTCGGAAGGGAGGGAACGCTGGATGAAAGAGTCATCGGCACCTATGTAGGAAAGGATGGCATCATCGTCAACGCAGTGGACAGTGTGAATGGTTGCTGACTCATCCTCTATCATGTTAGGAAAGATGAGAGGGAGAGATCTGGACACCCCATTGAGCTGATAGGTCAGGGGTTCCAGGCGGATGGTGTTTATGGAAAAAAAAACTAGGAGGGATGGAAACCACCGACTTCGAAGGTGATGAAGGAGAAATGGGTGAGTTTGGAGGAGATTGGTCAATGGTTGGCTCGGGACAAAGGTCAGAAGGAGCCTGAGTGGGGTCATGATATCCCAGGCCATACCGTTTCTTGGCATCGTCATCATTGAGCGGCTCGATGGGCTGATGGGTGCCCTGCTCATAGCGTCCGAAACCAAAACCCTTCCATGCACACCTGTAAAGGTAAGTGTGTGCAAAGGCGGGGTTGCCAAGAAATGAGAAATCTGCTGTGAAAGGTTGGGGTGAAGAGAGGGAATTGTCGTTGGGAGGAGCTTGATTGAGCCCCCCATAGACAAAGTTGGTTTGGAGGTGAGGAGGACCATAAGGTATGACCACCCCGATTCGATGGTCGTAATTGGGACTGAGATGAAGGCGTCCATACTCTTGCGGAGTTTGGAACATGTCTAGGGTCAACAAGCGATATTCCCCAAGTGATAGTCGTTGGAAGATGTCTTCCATGGGGTCTTTGGTCGGCGCTTGAAGAGGAGGGGTGAGGGTGACCGCCAATTGCAAACTGGTCAAAGCTTTCGCAGATGGGGGCGGTGCCGGAGTTGATGGCTTGATGGGAATGAGGACATCATTGGGACGGTAAGTTGTGTTGCAAGTCTTGAAGGGTGAAGGGTTGACGGGAATGGTGTGGACTTGCCTGTCATGCTCAAACTTCACACAACGGTGCAGGGTGGAGGGGACACAAGCCATGGCACGGATCCAAGGTTGTCCCAGTAGAATGTTGTATTGAAACTCTCCTTCGATGATATAGAAGAGCTCCGGGACTGTGCGTAGACCAATGCGAATGTGAAGGATGACTGTGCCAATGGTCGTGGCGGTGGTGTCGTTGAAAGAGCGTAAGATCGCGTCAGTTTTGGAGACGCAATTCTTGGGAAGAGCCAACTGGTCAAAGGCATGGGTAGAGATTATGTTGATGCTAGCACTGCCGTCGATCATAACGCATTTAATGCGTGTCTGATCAACATAGGCAATGATGAAGAGGGCGGCGTCCTGATCTTCTGTGTTAGATGTGGGAATCTCAGAATCGCTGAATGTGATGGAGGCGATAGGAGATAAAGAATGGACAAGGGCAGCGAGTGGTTGGGGGTCCTCGGGTTGGACCTCCACTGCCTGCAAGGCTTGGATGAGGGCTTGACGGTGCTGAGGCAAGGTTTGGATAAGGTCATAAAGAGACATCTTTACAGGTGTTTGGTGAAGCTGCTTCAGCATGGAGTCGTGAATTGGCCCAGAAGAAGAAGACGAAGAAGGCTGGGATGCGCCAAGGATAGAAATTTTAGGCTTGGGCACAAGAGGTGGCTTGACGAAGGGATAGGTCCAAGGAATGGCGGCTTTTTCTTTTGCCTTGTCTTTTTGCGACCTAGTGGTTATACGGATAGCATTGATTTCAAAAATGGGAGGCGAAGAAGGGGTCATGTCTTGCTGGTGAGATGTTGACGTGGTTGAAGAGGTTGGACGGGAAGGAGTCGGGGTCTGGTCAAGAGTGTCCTCAAGGAGAAGGGTGTCCTTCTCCATATAGCGGCGGATGATGGCTTTGAGGGCACAACAAGTCTCGGTATCGTGTCCTGGTGTACGATGATATAAGCAAATTTTCGTGTCGTTGAACCAGGAGGGCTTGGACCCGAGAGGTTGGAAAGGCTTGATGGGTGGAAGGGTTATGTCGGAAGTCTACAGAAGTCGGTGCAATATCAATGAGTATGAGCCCATTAGAGGGTCCGTGCTATTTGATATGCGCGAGGCCGGTGACTTTTGCTTTGGCGAGGTTGGAAGAGGTTTCCGTACCACCTTATGGGTTGATGGTGCGGTGACAGGCGAAGACGGCATTTTCTTGGTGATTGGTACCACCTTTTTGGGAGAGGGACGGCTGGAGGTAGGTAGAGGAAGCAAAGGAGGCAACGAGTTTTGTTTAGAGGCTGGAGTGGGAAGGATTCTACCCAAGGTCGAAGGATGGGGGCCCAAAATGGATGGCAATGGTGACGGGGAAGGAGGCGTTCGCTTCGGCGGTCTGACAGTCTCCTTTGACTTGATTGGAAGACTACTACTGGTCAAGGTCTGGTCTAGGTCCACCTTCACTTGCGGGTGAGTGAGGGTGGAGACAGGATGAACGCTAAGTGACTTGATAGGCTTAGACGAGAGAGATGCAGGTTTCGGGTTTGGTTGAGGTTTGAGAGTCCGGTCTTTGTCACGAGTCTGAAGAGATTCTGTCTTGGGAAGATTAGCAGCATGTGATGAGAGGGTACGGGTATGTTGAAGGGCTTTAAGACACTCCCACAACACCTGAGGCGTCACTTTCCTTGGAGGGAGAAGTTTGATTTTTTCCACTAACCGGGAAAATGGCTGAGAAGAAGATGTTGATGGTTGTGAGGTTGAAGATGAGATGGGTGTAGCAGTCTTAGAGGCATGGTATGGTGAAGACAAGACAGATTTAGATGAAGACAAAGGAGAGATAGGTCCTTCCCTAGGTGGAGAAGAATCCGGAATGCGAGGCTCCTCAAGCAGGTAAAGGGCAGGGATGATGGTACCCTCCACTTGTGGTTGAGGAGTAGGAAGGGTCGGGTCCTCCATAGGCAGCAAAAATGAGGATGGCGAGATAGGAGGTGCTGGTAAAGCTGAGGCGTCCTCCAAGATGAGAGAGGTCGATGGAGAACTAGCCGGGGAAAGAGGTTCATCCACATGTGATGGACTGATTGATGGACTAACCTCTTGAAGTTGATTGGGGACAAAAGGCGAGACCGTATTGACTGTTTGAATGTTGTGCTCATGATTGTCGTCAATTAAGGTCTAGACATTGTTTTGAGTTGGCGGATGATTAGGGAATGGCTGTTTGAAGATGTCAATGGCTTGATTAGGGGGTGCATTGGGATTGTCTAAGATGAGGTCCCCCTTTTCAAGCATGTCTTGGATTATGTTCTTAAAAGTTTTGCAATTTTCCGTGTCATGTCCCTTAACACGGTGGAAGCTGCAGAAGTCTTGTTCCCTATACCACGCAGGGATGGCGTGTGAGGGATCAAATTATGGAGGAGGTCGGGCTTGAGGGAGATTGAGGACCCCCTGCTTAACAAGCGTTTCCAGCACAGACGCGTATGATTCTCTGAGAGGAGTATACCGTCGTTGCATGTATCTCTGCTAGAATTGGCGAGTGGCGCTCTGAGACGTGGATGGCTCAGGCTGATTGGTTGAAGAAGATGAGGGTCTAACAACCACGGTATTAGCTGAGGCCTTGGATTTAGAATTGGATGATGATGGCTTGGCAGAAGAAGAGTCATTGGTCTTAGAGCTAGGATTCTTGCTCCGCAACTTGACTTTATTCTCCTCGATGGCATGCAACTCAAGTTTGCGGGCCATCGTGAAGGCTTCGTCAAAGGTGCGGAAGGTTTGAACCCTCAAGGTGGAAGAAATATGTCTGGCACAGGCTTGGGAGAAGAGTTCAATAAGCTCGACCTGGGGTAAGGAAAAGGAGAGTTGATTGATGAGGCCTCTCCATCGAGCAACGAAGTTGGCTATGGACTCGTCCTCGAATTGCCAGATATAATAGAGGTCCGTGATCGAGACCTTCTTGGTTATGTTGATGTAAAAGTGATCGAGGAAGAGCTGGGCCAATTGTGTGAATGAGAAAAGGGAATGGCTAGGAAGGGAGCTGTACCAGTCGAGCACAGCACCCGAGAGAGACATAGGAAACATGCGTAAGAGCAACGCATTGTCATGAGAAATGAGGTAACAGGCATGTCTGAATGCCCGCAAGTGTTGCTGTGGGTCTTCCTTGCTTTGAAAGCGAGAAAACTTCGGAAGCTCCCACTGGCTAGGATATGGTCTGATTGGGATAGAAGGATGAAGGGCTCGTTGCAGATATGCTCGTATGAGAGAGCGTTGCACGAGCCAGAAACAGAGGTCTCTAGACTGGTCATCTTGTCCATCAGCATTTTGATGATGTCTACCGATGGATTGATGGGTGGCACGCCCCCTAAGTTGTAGGGCGCTTGGAAGAGGCTAGGGGAGGCATACGACGTAGTCGGTTGCCCCTGTAAAGGTGCAACATAGGGATAACTAGTCGTAGGGATAGATGAAGAGGCTAAAGGTGGTTGGCTAGAAGGCATAGCTAGGCCCGATGTTGCCACGAGGGGTTGGACTGTGGTAACGGGGGCCAAGGGATAAGAAGCCACCCTGGTGTTGATAGGGGCTAGGGTAGGCAGAATAGAGACGACAAGGTTTTGAAAAGGGGTGGATAGTGGTTGAGTGGGTTGAGGTTGATAGGGGGCCGAAACCCCGATGGAAGTGGGCCCAAAGATAGAGGGAGAGGCCACGCCTAGAGGATTGGTCAAAGTCTGGTCAGTGGTCGAAGTGATGGCTTGAGTGTCTAAGGGTTGAACTACGGATGCCGTCGATACAGCCGTAGTCGCAGCAAGAGAGTTTGGCATTCCGTAGATTGGATTGCCCAAGGAGTCTCACGTTCGGCTATGCGCGAGATAGTGTTGCAAGGCCTTGACGTTGAGGTCCAAGAATCGTTCGAAATCTTGGTCCCCTTCTTGGACAATAGGAGTCTGCGGCGGGGTTGGACGAATGGGAGTTCTTTCGGTCTCCGAGTTGAACTCCATTGTAGGCTTGGTCACGGATGGAGTAGATGGAAGTGGTTGACGGCTAGCGTGGTTGACAAGAGCCTTGGCTTGGCTACGAGTCAAAACCATGCAAGGCAAAGAAGGTTCAGGTTTCAGAAACTGTGTTTTTCTATTTCAGAAAACCAGAATGGAGTTTTTGACAGAGAAGAGATAGGTTTTAGTCTGCTGGTTTTGAAGAAAAAGGACAGTGACAGAGACCGACGTCGGTTTGAAAACTGATGTCGGTAAGGCAGATAGCCGACGTCGGTCAGATAACCGATGCCGGTAAGAGAGGAAAGCCGATGTCGGTGACAGAACCGGTGCTGGTGACTGTGTTTTCCAGAGAACCAAAAGATTTCAAGATTCTTGGAAAAAAATGAAGAAAGCGTCCTCACTCACTCAAACAAACAGATGAGAAGAGAAGAACTGAGAGAGACAGACAAGCCTAAGTGATAAATCCTAGGAATTTAACCTTAGAATCTTGTGGCTTATGCCTTAGATGATGTTTGGGGAGATTGGCTGTAAGAAAGGTCTTAGAAGAGGCAGTCTAGAGCTGGTTTTGGGTCTTGTTTTAGGTGCTCAAAAATCTGTGTTAGGTCTGGTACATGGCCTGGTGCTAAGGAGCAAGCTCCCCTCACTTCATGATTTCGGTGGTTAGCTGGTCTCGCTTAGCCAAGATATACCTCACCTAGAGTTTATCCTCCGCCAGAGAACGGAGTGGGCTTCCCCCTTGGTGATGAAATCCAAGTAGGGTCACCGGGACGGGTAAGGTATCCGTTGGGGGATGAAATCCCAGTCGGGCCTTGTCTCAAGTAAGTTTTATGTTCGTTTTAGTGCATGTGGTCTGGTAGTGTAACATCAAGTGTCTATGATTTATTCAATATGCGGATTTAAGTTACTAGATGTGGACTAATGCAAGCACAAGCAGAAATGAAAGTGCGATACGTTTTAAGCCCAAGTCAAAATGTGAGATTTGTTATGAAGACAAGTTTGAGAAAGGGTTGAGAGTATGATGTTTAGACTAGTCTAGAAATGCAAGGAAGAAAGATTCATTTTAGTCCTGCTTATAGTGTCATTTGGAATAGAAGAAAGAGACAAGAAGGAAGGAGCCTAAATGCACCTAAATGAATGAAAGGAAGAGGAACCCGAGGAAGAACCTAAGGTCCCACCGGGCGTGCCAGAATGTTTCTATCGCTAATTCGCTTTCTACATTCAAAAGATGAATAAAGAAACTAAAGAAGTGGACAAGGCTAGAAGTACCTGGATAAAGATTGCGCACCGTAATCCAGACATTTGTGGGCACCCCTCTTTGGCTGTGGAGGAATGACACCTGTAAGAAAAAAGAAACTTGGACAAGAAAATGTTAGATGGATAGGCAGCGGGTTGCCAAGCAAAAGCTTGTTCCCAGAAGTGTGAAAACTTCCTCAAGGGAGGTCAACCCACTGATAACAGACAGATAAAAGACTGAGGAAATACAGAATGCCAGAATATAGGAGTGATAAATAGATTAGAAATGAAAGAAAAGACCAATGATTACCTGAAAGGAGTTGTCACGCTGATGACAGTCACCGAGGTCGGTAATGTTGCCGGCATCAGTTTCCTGATCTGCCGACTTTGGTTATCCTGTCGATGTCGGTCGGGGAAGTAACCGGCGTCGGTCAGGGCAGTGGCCTGTAGTCGGGTCTGGTTAGGTTTCTGGACTGTGGATGGGTCTGGTTTGTGGACAGGGTCGAGACAGAGTTCAGGGACGACTTTGAATGGACTGGGGAATGGTCAGGGTCTGATTAGGTGCCCTGTACAGGGTCTTTGTTGGCAGGAGGGATGAGGGAGTTGTCTGAGATTGCACTGAAAGGATGAAAGAGTGAAAGGAAGGTGGACAAAGGACAGGGCCTGAGAAGGCTTTTCAGCGTCTCAGGGGGTAGGACAGAGGGAGTGGGAGACAGCAGGTACCAAACAACTAAACACTAAAGAAATGAAATGAAATGAAATAACAGACTGTGCTTACCTTTTAAGCTTGCTGAATGAAGAGTGGAAGAGCTATTGTTGAGACCACAGAAGACTTAATCTCTGCTCAAGAATCCCTGCACCTGTTGCTGCTGTTGCACGAGGTCCAGAGGGAGAAGAAACGAATGCCAAAATGCCAAGAGAAATCTGTTTGCGAGCTCAAGGGGCCGGGGGCTAGAATGGATGCAGAAAGGAGTCTTGAAGGCTGCCGACGCCGGCATTATCGCCGACGTCGGCCGAATGGTCGCCGATGTCGGCAGTGGCAGAAATGGGGACAGAGACTAAAAATAGCCTCTGCGCATTCTTGCACGCCGCCGGGCGAGGGATTGTGGGAAGAACGGTCATGAGGATGCTTAAATGGGCGTGGGAGGAAGATAATGAAAAGATTTGACATAATAAAGGCTAAGAGGAAGGTGGAGGGATCCAAGGTGGCAAGGGTGAGGTGGAAAGGGGGCCACTTAATTGAAATATTTAAGTTATTTTAATCAAATGAGTGGAGGGGACTAAGGCCAAGGGTTAGGATATGGGTTTGAGGCGGACAAGGGGGGAGAACCAAGGTGCAGACACATTTGTGGTGTCTACATAGGTTACCTAATTAGTCTTTTAATGTTGGTAATATTTAATTGTTATAAATTCTCATAATCTCTCTTAAACTTGATCATTTTGTCTATGAGTTACTCATGTTTAACCTTCAAGGAATCTAGCTCGATCTTCAATTGGTCATACTCAACTTCCTTTAACTTAAACCTTGTGTTTACACCTTATAATTGACTCTTGAAATATTTTATAGTCTTATTTTGATGCTTTAAATCATCAAGGGCACTTATGAGATTATTTTTGAGGTCTACTTCAATTTCTCCTTCTTCACTATCATAGTAGACTTCTTCATCATACATGTCTTCTTCTTGTTGATCACAAGATATTCTTGTGTTTTTTAGGATCACCTTCAAGATGTTAGACTTATCTCAAAGGAAAAATATCTAATTCCAATTTTTTAATCACACTTTCTAAGTGGGTGGGTGAATAAATATTTAAAATATTTTACAAATTTACTTTATCATTCATGAACTATCAAATCAATATAGTGACCTAGCAACACATCAAGAATAATTTATATGAGCATGAGGTAAAAGCATAACACATAGAATATTATTTGAGTAGGAAATAATAAATGGGAATAAAACATTACAATATATTTAAATGGAATATATTCCTATAATACAAAGACCAATATTTAGTGAATCACTAACTTCACATGGAGCACCAACCCTAACTAGTCAAGCACCTACTTGACTAGGCTTTAACAAGCACCTACTTAAAAGAAGGCACCAAAACCCTAGATAAATTAGCACCAAATCATCCACCTAATTTATTTTATCACATTTAGGATACATTATTTCTCAACCAAATAATGATGACCGCCTCTTTGGCTCTTCACACTCTTATCCCTCTCAAATTGCCTTTCAGGCTCCTTCGCTCAACTAGGTCTCTTCAAGATAGATTATGTCATTTGACCTTGAGAGTAATCTAGAGTAACCATATTATATCTTCATTATAATTTATATAAACAATTTTTATGGTCTAAAATACCTCATTTTTATCTTCAAAGTGTTATATATTCTGCTTCGACTCACTCATAGTCTAACTAGTCAATTAGTCATATTAGGCCTTATTCTTATATTATGATCTTACTCATACACCTCTTGGTTAGAAATACACACTTGAACACTTATATTTTACATATAATATGCCTTATTACATTAAAAAAACATGAATAAAACATTAAAATAGATCGATCATAACATATAAGACCAAAACCTCTTTTAGGCCTTAAAAAAACCTAATTCAATTAGGCCTTCATTAACACACATTACCCTTTGATATTATTTAAGCAATTTATAAATTCATAGATAGAATTAAAAATTAATATTCAACTCAAATATATCCTTAATAATCTTATCTTAGTTCCATGACACCTTTTATCTTCAACCACCACTTGAAGCATGCCATTAGTAATGTTCATAATTAGGCATGTGCATACCTAGAAAGCCTATCTTGACCTAATAAAGATAAAATAAAAATTAACTAAAAACCAATGGAAATAGATCATATAAAAATAAACTTAAAAACCTAATTTTTTTTCCAAGTTCATTATACTTCATTTCACATGGAAAAAAGACTCAAAAACACTCATGTAACTTGTTCACTTAGAACTGCCAATTTTCCTTAAAGATAAGTCATGATGATTTTGACCTTAAACACGTATATGACCACTTTAAAATACACATAATTCATGTGTATGATCCTATGTGATAATTATATCATTATTATATACAAATATAATATGGTCAAATGGAAATATTAGTATTGCAAACCAATCTCATAAACTTGTACCTCACTATCTCATCTGAATCAGATATGTCAACTTATGAGCAACATTTTCATCATATAAACTAACCTCAAAAAATTATATCCAAAATTAAAATGTCTTAAAATTCTTTAAAAATTTATTCCTTCATTTGGTTTCATCCCTATTTCATGATTACACATCCTTAAACATCTTCTCATTACTTTTTGGGTTTCTCACTATTTAGGTCTATTAGCGACTGGTCAACTTGAATGACTAGTTTATCATCCCTAAGATATAAAACCTATCCATAAACCACCATGGACACAAAATAAAAGTCTCAAATTTTTTCCTCCATCCATTTAGAAAATTTTACTTGGTCAACTCTAACTACTACAATAAATCTCTGAGAAACTAGCACTTCCCTATAGGGTCTACTCACACACCTAACAAACCAATCACACTGGGAGGTGACTGAAATATTTTAATACAACCTCCAATCACTTAATTATCCATACCAATCCATTTTTATCACTTTAAAACAAATTATTTCATATTGGGTCATTATTAGGGTTTAAACCATCTTCTACTATCAGTAATAGATCATAAAGCTTATCCCCTCATTCTAGGAAATAATACATGTAACTTTGAGATATGACCCTTAAACATATACCATGAATATATTAGGTTCCCATTCAGAGGTTAAACATGCCAATGAACACCTGAAAGTCTTTTTCAAGTTGAGACCCTTCATTTTATGCACATGAGAGAACTCAAAACCACTTTTCATGCCTTATCTTGCAAACCATGACCTAAAACTTGGTCAACACATCTAATATAATATATAATACTATTTAAAATTATAAATTTATCATTCTTATCCTGAATTCTAAATCTCATACCTTATTTGGCCACCATCTCTCTCTTTTCTCTCTATTCCTTGACCTGTAAATCATATTAGGCCTTGAAATTGACCTTTATGTCTCTTTACATGTGCTCTCCACCTCACTTACATTCTCAAAAAATGTCAAAAATATTTCATATTCCTTGAAAATAGATCATGATGCCTCATTAGGCCAAGTAAGGTCTAGAAGTGGTCTAGTTACATGTTAAATCTATAGGTCCTATCCATTTAGGCTCACCCTGAGACTCAAATGAGTGATATAATGCCTCATATACATGCTCAATCATCCTTATACATCCATTAATTCCTATGTGCACTCATTTCAACAAGCCACAAATTCCATACCTTCTCATAAGGTTCCTTCATGCTATTACTAGTGTCATGACTAGGCTACTCAAGCACTTGAGACTTGACAATTGACCTTGAAACATTTCTTGATTATATTATACCTTGATAACATGCCTTACATGATCTTAAAATAATTTCATACCTCTCAATGATGCTATCAAATAATAACATTCTTCAATGACCTCATGAACACTTTTATTAAGAACCTTTGACATTAATGCCAAACTTTAATAACATGAACAATGCTCAACACATTCCAATGGACTTGTCCCACTTAACACAAGCTTTAATTTCTCAGATCCAAAATAGTCATAGAGCTTATATATATATATATATATATATATATATATATATATATATATATATATATATATATATATATATATATATATATATATATATATATATATTGTGCATCACAAAAAGTTTAATTAGGGCATATTTTACTCTAGTTTCATCACTATATGACTATTCCTTTTGTTCCCACTATAGTACATTACATTACTTGCATCTTTCCATATTTACTCGCTTATTTTCACATTTTTATTTTATTGAATAATTTATTTGTTGAATATAATGATGTTACCAATTGATTATGTAGATCAATTTCACTTATTCATGCATTTTTATCATGTTTGATTCTTTGCTTCATGATTTTTATGTATTCCTTACTCTAGATTTTAGACATTTGAACATGTCCTTGTTTGTATCTCTAAGTCTTATTTCAAGTTTCTATGTGTGTAAGTGAAATTTGAATGTGTCCCTCGAATGGAGCCCTTGGAATTATTTAGTCTTTTATGTGTGTTATATGTATATGAGTCATGGCCATGACTCTTTTTTTAATTAATTTCTTAGTTTGTGATGTTTTGATATTTATCATGCATCTCCCTAATTTTTTATTGCCATGATAAATATCATGCACTTTTTGCTACTAGTTCTCTATAAGTTTCAAGTACTCAATGTATGATCAATTATTTATTGTGTTTCTAATTTCTAACATATATCTAGACATGATACTATGCATGATTAGTTATACATGTATCATACATTACATTTTTTATCAAATTATCAACATGATGCCATTATCTCTAATGTTATCATTATTACTCAATATTTTAATTTTGTCTATAACATCATTCACATAACTTTTTATTTTGAGCTAAGTTATTATGGAGGTTTCATAGCTATTTTCCAAAATAGGAGGAATACATAATGGATTGTCTTAGAGACTAAGCTAAAATATTCTAATGGATAGATATAAAAATATACTACTTTCTCAGTTGATCATATGTCATACTCAATTTTTACCTAGAAAGCACATTTAGATAGAACTGGACATTTACAAAATAACGTAGGCCGTAGCTATCTAAAATAACACACTTTCATTCTAGAAGTAAAAAATAACATTTCCTAGATTTACTATAATTATACTTAGTCTAAAAAATAGTTTTTAGTATTGCTCATAAATAATTTTTAGATCTATACACATGTTTATCACATATTTTTCTTAGATTGGGGGCATGATGTGTGGCATGTGTTCCAAGTTCTTACTCAAAGATGAAAAATCAATATACTTATTTATCAAATTAAATTTACCTAGATATTAGATTTAGGGGTGAGTGCATAGAACATGATCACTTTTTTGCTCTATTTTTACACCAATTTTATCATAAGGAATGGAAATCCATGTCATTCTCTATGTTGTATACACTAGAATCAGATCATACTATTTTTACTCTATTTTTTTAATAGAATGAATCTTATTATGTATATAATGATGATTTAGATTTTTTCACTAGAATGATCTATTAAAATTCATATATGGATTATAAGATATTTTACTATTTTGATTTGTGTCATGAAGTCAAGTGCATATTGAGTTCTTAATCACATTGATCCTACCAATGATTATTGGATAATCCATAGTCCAATCGAAGTATTCAAATGAAAATAAAATATCCAAGGGTTCCACCCTCTCTAGTCACTATTTTTTCACTATAAAACATAATGGTTTGAGTACTTTAAAATATGTATACATTACTTATTTTTTATTTATCAGTTTCTTTTCTTTAATTTCATATTTTCATCCTAAGTAAGGACTGATTTATAGATGTTTCATCATAACATTTCATAAAGCATAGTTCACCATGTAATCCACATCCAAGCCTAATCAAAACATGTAAGCTCAAGTATAACTCTATTTATTTTAATCTAGTACTTTTATTTTTTTGCATTAATATAATAAGAGTCACTAAAATAAATATTTAATGATAAAATAATGCACTTATGACCATCCTCTATATAGAATTAACCTATGCTCAATTCCATGATTATAAACATTTATTCCTCTACTTATATGCATATGATCCTCTATCATTAGGCAATTATGATATTGAATATTACTATTATCCATTCAAAGTATTCTATACTCACTATTATACTAATTCACACTTCTTGTTTAGTTGTCTCTACTCCTTAGACAAGACCACTCCTTCAAAATAATCCCACTAATTAATAGTGTCTAAAGTTTCTAGTTTTGTTATCCCTCCAAATGATGACTAATTGATAAAATTAAAATTCACCTAATGGGTCATCCTACACATTTCATAAGTTGCATTTGAGAAAATCCCCAAAATACTACTATATAAGCACATTTTTTAATTCATTTGGTCATTAGTTGGCAAAGGGATTTTATATTGTAAAAATAAACATTATTTTAATTGTATATTGAGAGGAAATAATCTATTCTTCCCAATCATAATTTCAAATAACCCAATTATCCTAGATCTAGGTCTAAATATAATAAGGCCACAAGTCATTATTGAAGCACATAATTAAACTAGGATTACACTAGAATATAACATTACACTATTATTTCACACACATCATTGTAGGGATAATTGCATGGATTTTTATCCCTTTTTTAAGTATTGGTATATAGGAAGGGATCAACACATGGGGTGTTGATGTCAAGCATATATTCAACCCCTACCTTGCTTTTCCACTTTTACTACATTTATTCCTCCTTGTTCTTTGAATTAGGGTTAGAGTGAAGAAGAAGACACATAGTGGCTCTTGATTCAAATGAAGTGATCCTAAATATATACACATGATTAAAAGTGAAGGCACACAAGTAGAAATTTACATAGATGGGAAAAACCTTAAAGGACATCGATGTAACCTACAGATGATAGTATAGGCCTAGCTTGTCTAAATAGAATGGCCCTATCCTAGAATAAAACATAACCCTGTTCTTGATTTGAAATGATCTAACTATTCCCACATTCAATCATATAGTCTCTATTTTAGTCAATTAGATCCAAGTTCTAGGTAAGCTATTTGTATTTATTACTTTCCCCTTTTAGTATATTTCTAAAAATAACAAGTTCCAAATCAATTATGTGTATTTATATCATATCTTATACATTTTGGTTTTACGAGTAGTAGTTTGTCATTATTATATTAACACTTTCTTAATTGAAATTTTTTGATAAAACATTACCTTACATGACTTGTACATACACATAAGGATCGTATTCACCCTTCTCTCACATCCACATGATTTCCATGGGTTTGACCTTCCTAAGTTGTTATCAGTCACAATAATTCCATAATATGTGTCTATTTTTTTCAAAATTGTATTCAAACTATTTATAGATCATTATTTATGTATCTTAGATGAATTCATCAGACTTATATAGTTTTAGAATTGTGGATTCATCTAAATATAATGGTCTCATCATGTGTTAAGAAATAATTACTTTTTAAAGTAAAATTCATCCTTATGGGTTAGTCTATATGTTTCACATGTAAGTTACATGATAAAGTACCAAAATATACCCTAAAAATACACAATAGGTCTGATCAAATTCCCTATCTATATTTTTCAATAAATATTATTCTAATACTTTCACATTTAAAGGGACTACCATATTCTTCCCAATTTAGCCATTAATCACAAGGATTATGTCCAAGTCAAGTATAAGTCACTTCAAATACAATTCAAATTTTTTATTTTTAGAGTGTGAAAATATAGATCACATGTTTTCATTTAAGGATCACTATTACACACACACCTAATAGGGAAAACTACATCAGGTTTGACTTCCCTCTTTAGAGTACTTGTTATGTAGGTAGCACTCAATCATTCATTAGGGAGTGGTTAAAGTTATTTTAACCCACCATTCTTTCCTTGTACACCTAAACCTAGTATTAAAAGTGGACCTAGGTTTTTAATGAGAAGAATACAAGTTTTTAGAATTACTTGCCCAACTAACCTTTGAGATCACACACAAATGGATTACAAGCAAACACAATGACTTTCACTAAAATAGAGAGGCAAAATCCACACATATGAATATTGCTAATTATATATGTTAACATCTATCAATAACATCCAGAGGTTGAAAATTATTTCTAGGGTGACTAGAGTCCTAATTCTTGATCTAAACAACTATTAATCTCATTTTTCACCCATTCTACTACCTAAACTTAGTCTTAGAATTTCATAGTATAAAAACATGATAATTATATTTTTACCTTATTTTTTATATTTATATCAAGTATAATTGGTAAAATTATATTCTACACTTTAAATTTAGATTCATGTTTATTGTGTATTTCATATAATATAAATTAAATCAATTTTATATCTTATTACACCACATTAATAAAAAATGAGGTAAAACAACAAGGACTTATCCTCCCATGTCCCATGTACTATATTTTAAATATGTGCATGAAAACCTAAAAAGGTGTCTGAGGGTGATATCTTGGTGGTTTATGGTACTTTACACATAAAAAACACTTCACCTACCAAAGCAAAAAACTTGCACATAGATCTTGTTGATCAAAATGGTCAAATTAAAATTACACTTAACAATAATTTTTAATTTACATAAATATTTGCAAAGTATTTAGTTTCGAGCATGGATACACACAGTATAGATTTCTTTCTCAAAATAAATTAAAGATATGAAAGAGGTGACACTCATTACTACATTATACCAACTCCAAAAATTATGATAGAAAATATTCCATGCATTGGTTAAAAAGTGCAATTTCACATTAGATACAAAAATACATGAGCTTATAGAATCATACAATTCATATTTAGTCATCTCTTTTGGTTAAATTGTTATAAGAACACATCAAATCAATGGCCAATATAATTTATATGTTAAATATAGTGAAAATGATTACCATATAGCAATTGTATGTTATAGTTTTATTTTTATTCATTATATTTCATCCTTTAATGCTTTCACCTTGTTATCATACATCACCATTATACAATTCTCATTATTTTTCATTTCATGTGCAATTAGCTAGTTAATATTTATCACTTTGTCAAATAAATTAATAAAATATATCAATGTCACTTTTTTTGTTCAAAAATGTTTATAGACATGGTGTTATAGGATCTTGAATAGTCCATACAAATATTACCTTATTTATTGACCCACTTAATGATGATTGCACTATAGAATATTTATAGTCTCTTACAAAATCCAACATAGAGGCACATGGTCATGCTCTTGGTTATATAAATTCATCTCTAGTCTACTTATTTTCTTATACTATATTTATGTTTTCTCATTTGACTATATAGTGATTTTAAATAACACAAGTTTCTAAACTGTTGAAGATAAAGATAATATACCTCCTCCATTCCAACATTTTGCATATATTATGGTTAGCAAGTTGATCTAACCACATCTAGAATAGATAGCACTTATTATTATGAAATATGCAATTGAAAAACATGGTTTCACTACATGCATGTTAAATAATGTGAATTCTATAAGAAGGATGATATATTTGATTGCACTCTTATACAACCCTTGCCTAGCATAGTTTTTCCAAAACTCACTATTATTTCATGCAAAGAACACAAAAAATCATTTCAAATACTATTTTTATTTTAAATAAATTCTAAATTAATGGAATATTTACTATCTTTCTTAACAATAGCATTTAAATGATCAAGAAATCTTGAATCTACCTTTAATAGTGGTGAACATTTTTCAATTTACCCATGTCATAGAAACTAATGTTATATTTTTTATTGAAACCAAATCACAAAGTAAACATTTTTTTGCAGTTCCTAGATACATTTTGTAATGGCCACCATGTTTCAAATCCACTTCAGTCACTTGAAGAAACATAAAACATGAAAAATATCCACACTATGCATAGTTGGCTTGTGAATCATGGTTTTATTTTTCCATGGGTCTATTTCAAAATTTGTTTTTTCTCTATGGCTTTTGTAAAAAAATAAAAAAAATTGTACATGAATATTTCATAGTAATTAAACACTATGTTATTTATTTAACAATAATTAGATATTTCAAAGTATATATATTTATTTATAGTAAACATGTTTTAACATCATTTGAATACATCTTTCCTTTTTCTATTGCATGTATATGTATATTCATATTTTTAAAATCAATTTCAATTTTTTTTTGAAATTGATTGACTCGTTATGGTTGTAGTAAAAAAATACTTATAATATAAATGGACTTGAATGCAAATTGAAAAATAAATGGATATGCAAAATTAAAAATTCATTGTTAATGTGCCCATGTCTCATTTTTAATATATGGAATTTGTATATAAATATTTTTTATGATTTGAGATAATTTATAGACAAAACAAGCTTACTAACACAATGGCATATAGGGATTATTTTTTGGGCCAAGAAGTTTAATGAATGAGGAAGGTGTTGCACATGAAGCCTTGTGATTATTTTATGTTCACACAATAAATCACATTAGAAACAACTGCAACCCTTTTTTTTAAATTTAAAAATTTTCATTGGTTAGTTGACTATGCTAACATTTCTTATTGAATACTTATCTAGAGACTCAACTCTATTATGATTTGATGGAGATCGGGTACAATTTTGTAAATATTAACACATATAAAATTATTATTACTTGAAGAAACATATTAAAAAAAAAATTAATGTTAATTTCGTTACATCCCTCTAATTGCAATAAATAAACATAACGGTTTAAAGATAAAATTAGTGATATAGAAAACAAGGAAAAAAAGTTATAAAGTAATATATGTTTGTATTTATATCTAATTTTTTTTATAGTTCACATGTATTTATTTCATTGTTTTATATGATCTTTGAACTGAAAACAAACTTTGAATAAATTGTAGTGCATCCCAACAAAGATTTTTTAGCTTTAAAAATGAGGAACTTTATTGACTATTAAAGTCCATGTAAGGTTATCATGTTCAATTAAGTGTCAATGAGCCATTTTTTTCCATTTTAACACTTGTATGCATAAATAGAAACATTTATCTATTTTTTAGACATATATAATTGCTTTCCTAAATAATAGTTCAACTTAGCTTATCAATAATGCATGATGATGTAAAGAAATCCTTAGATAGGCTCTAATTGATTTGGCATTTTCTGTTTTATCTTTTGCATGTGTGATAAAATAAATAGCTTATTTATTTACACTTTGGTTTTATTTAAACACTTTCATTTTGAATGCTTCATAAAATTATTGAAAAAACATGTGAACTATGTAACAAGTATCAGATTATTATTTTATGTGACCAATGATGGAATCTTGGCCTCCATCAAGATATCGACAAAATCCTCTCTAAATTAATTTATTTATGACTTAATAACCTTGAAATTAAAATAAGCCTCCTCTAATGAGGTTCACTTATTAACCATGAACTCTAACACAAGTTTACAAAAAAATTCACAGAGTACCAAAGTGATTACAATAAATTATCTAAGTAGCAATATATTATATTTTTTGACATTTCCACACATCCCCTATTTGGTACATAGAAAATAGAAAATCTTAGTTTTCCATGTGTCATAATCCTATTGTCTTGTGGTCACATATTATACCAAGTGGAAATTTCATTTTAACTCTTTTCGTGGACCCATTCAATAATAAATTCAGCATATTATGGAAAATATAAGTGGAAACAAATAATACATGATAGCCATCCCATGGTCACTACCTTATGAAATCTATAGAGTATTAAATTGGTCACAATAAAGTTTGTGAGCATTGTTATAAGCATTTTTTATATTTCCACACATATACTATTTTATACAAAAAAATCTCTTGTGAAAACAACTCCTAAATACCTCAAGGTTTGAACAAATCATCTTGATATTCTATCTTATCCTATGTGGCATCCTCATCATTAGATAATGAGTTATCCTAATAATTTACAAAAAACATAGTATTATAATGATCATATACAACACCATTAGGTGAGAGAGTGGTACATATGGATTCTTTTAGAGACCTTGAAGAAGAAGAGGTTATATAGATTGCAATGTTCAT
The DNA here is from genome assembly GCA_037957365.1 of Torreya grandis. NCBI lineage: Eukaryota > Viridiplantae > Streptophyta > Pinopsida > Cupressales > Taxaceae > Torreya > Torreya grandis. The sequence continues at coordinate 313,169 of JARHVA010001191.1, forward strand.
TGTAACTTTTCCCATTAATCCATTCAATAAAGAAATCAACATATTATGTAAAAATATAACTCATACAAATAAGACACATGTCATCTATCTGATAGTCATGGCCTCACAAAATTCATAAAGTTTATAGAGTATAAAAATGGTCATAATAAAGTACACAAGCAAAATTATAAACTATTTTTGATATTTACACACATTCAATATTTTGTACCAGAAATGGAAACTATCCCATGTTCATGACCTAAATACCTCAAGTTTTAATAAAATCATATTGATACTTTATCTCATCATGTGTGGTGTCCTCATCATCAAATATTGAGTCAGTGTCATCAATTACATGAAATAAAGTATTATACTAATCACATAAAACAACATTAGATAAGAAAGTGGCATATTTGGATTATTGTTTAGATATCAATAAATAATGCATTATGATGTCCCATTTTTTGTAATTTTATATTGCTCTTTGTTGATTGTAACACACAAATTTAATTTTATTATTCTTCTTCAAACTCTAAAAAATTGTTTAAAAATGGTGGTCACTTAGGAATGATCTTGGATATATTAACTTTGCATGTAATTCAAATATCTAAAACCACCCATATCACATCATACCACTCTTAAAATACAAGAATTAATAGTGAACCACAACTTTTATTAATTACTTTTTATAATTCCCATTGTCATTTCTATTTTTCTAAACCTCAAGCCCTTAATCTCAAATGGAGTATCTTATTTGTCAACCTATCATATTCCCTTGGTCTTGTGGACACCCACTACACAAAGTGAAATATTCATTATAACCCTTCCACTTGGCCCATTGAATAATGAATTTAGTAATTTATATCCAAATACAAGCACCACCAAATGAAACATGTGGTAGGCATACGAAGATCATAGTCTCATAGAATTTACTAAGTTCATGGAGTGCCAAAATGCTCATAATTAAGTTTGTGGTCAACCTTATAAGCTTCTTTTGATATTTATACATATTCTATTCTCTACAGAACAAGGAAATTATACCTCAATCATAATTCATTAAATAAAATAAATCATATACATATGATCACTGAATAATTGATGAAAAAATATATATACACATGACCTCTCTACAAATTTATATATTTTATAGACTTCATCAAGTGTGAAAAATGTAAAGTGACTATGTTAATGCATTAATGCATATGTTTTCAGATACTCTTATGATATTATAGATAATCTGGCGATCACAATATGTAAAGTCAACTTGATATGTCCTATAAATTTATGAAATACCTTCACCTTAGTCAAAATGGATTAGCGATGGTAGCCAATTTCTAATAAATTTATTTTTATTGAATTTCACATGCATTTTATTCCAAATTTAAATATTTTAAAGGTAGTTTTGTCATATCATATGATCTGAAACTAAATTTGATACTATACCCTACATGTCATCAATTGTTTTGGTGATGGTTATTTATTCAATATTTCCCTTCAAATGTTGATATAGTTCATAATAGGATAAATAAACAATAAGGCCATGTATATATTTATTATAATTATTTACAATCTATCTAGAAAATCACTTTGCATCTGATATGGTATACTAAAAAAAATCATTCATTCCCTTTTATCTTCCTCAAACCAAAATGTTGAAAAAAATCTTCACCCAATGAAATAGGAAACTTGGGTATCATGGCCTAATTCTTTTGTTTCAAAAGAAAGACAATGAGTTAGTTTGGAACATATATAGGCAAGATATGATGGGGCTAGAGGGCCCCAAAAACTAAATAAACTCTTCTACGTGGCTTATAATGATTTATCAAAGCTAAATAAGAGCTCCAATTTCAGTG
>JARHVA010001191.1:320000-435000 GCA_037957365.1 Torreya grandis
AATTCATTCCATTTTACCACTTTTGACACCTATTTATCATGTTGGATCAATATATTGTGTGAAATTCTCTCAAACCTATAGTCACAAAATTCATGAAGTCATAGTGTTCACATTTTAATATTTCTCAAATAGCAGATCATAATTTACTGTACATTTAAATATTTTGTCATTTTAAAAATCTTATTCACTCATGGAATGATCTGTTTAATATATGTCCTAATTAAATTGTCATATATATATATATATATATATATATATATATATATATATATATATATATATATTCCTACATCTAATCATATTACAACATGTGATAGGCTCTCATTGATTCATAATATTTGAACTTATAAGATTATTTTAACTCTTTACACTACTATGTGCACTCCATATATTTGTGAATTTGTTAAATTTTGTTTATATCCTTTGAATCTATGCATAAAATAAATTAAAACAAATCTCTGGATTACAAAATATGACATTGAATTTTAGGAATTCCAAAAAATACATAAAATTTGATAGTTTTTGTTATTTCATACCTTAATTAAATTGGTAATTTGAGGGTTTCTAATGGCCCCCTCACTTTTTGAAAAAATAGAAACGAATTAAAATAAAAAGATACTAGAGAAGAAAATAAGGGAAGGAGAGAGAAAAATAAACAATTGTCATGATGTAGGTTAAAGTATCTATTTATTAAGAGGAGATGGACAAATTTATAAGTGGTTTACATGCAACAATTTATTTATTTTGATAAATATGGTTATGGTTTATAGGTAACAAACCAATAAATACAAGTCAATAATTTTAATAATAATACTTAATTTAAAATAATAGGTAACTACCATCTATCTTGAATGTGTCTTAGATGCAGGATAGATTTCACAAAAAATTATTAAGAAAAAATTACATGTTGCTCTTGTCAAACATTAGAAATGTCATCAACGTAGTAGGAAGATAAAATGTTTGTCAATCTAGAATATTTTGGCATGATTGACATTTGTGTGTCTCACAGGTTTCATAGTATGACAATTCCATAATTCTTTGGTGTGAAATAGAATATCAAATTTTCCAAATAGATTGATTATCCATGCTCTAAGTATTTAACATATTATAACACATTTTAGAGGTCTTTTGATGGAATAAATCAGATCAATTTGGTCATTAAACTATAAAAATCTACCATTTAATCAATAATGGAAGTAATAATTTAATGTTTAGATCAAATAGAAGAAGAATTGGGCCAAAGATAAAGAAGATTTTTTAATAATCCCTTACTCCAAGAGAAAGATATGATGTCCTTTACTTATCAACTCTACATTAGTTTACATAAAATTTCCCAAGACATGTATATTTTTGAATTTTAAGTCTCTGAAAGTTATTTTAGTAGGTAAATAGCCAAATACGCAAGTGAAGAGGTTGACGTGTATCTAATATCACTGTATGTTAGAGAATACCTTAATTAGTAGTAGTGTTTCAATTTTAAGTTGACATGTCCATGGGCCCCACTAAATCTCTCAAATTCTAGTGTTTATAGTTGAGTTAACATCTGTTAACAATACGTTTTGACAAACAACAAAGGTTAAGCCAAATGATAATGATTAAGCCAAATGCTTGTTGTGAAATAAAATGTTAATATCCATTGAATGTTAACTTCTTACTTGATTTCCTTTCCCATATTCAAAGAGTATGCCAATTTTAATTTTCCATTACATTATTCATTTTCTACTTTTGTAGGAGCCCTCATCCATTCTCCATTCACCATTACCTGATTCTAGAAGCATGAACTATAGGAGCATTCTTGGGGAGGCATTTTACTATATAGGTTGGTAACTATAATGAATTACATTGTCTTCATTATTGTATCATCAACCCCTTAGCATGATATCAATTTGACATCTTAGAATGGCATATAGTAACTAGATTAGGTAATACATTTGGGTTTATTTTATGTTGACTATATTGTCACTGTATGAAGGAATTAATGATTAGTTAGGGCAAAATCATTTATGAAATGCATAGTTTATTGAATAAGTTGTGTAATTAGGATATGAAACATATAATTTAGTGAAAGCATATGAATTCAACACATAATCATTTTTGGATATGCTATAGAAAGGAATTGAACTATGTACCTTTCTATTTTAGCTTTATATTATAAAAGAATTTGAATGTTTGGAAATTTGACCCCTATTGCGTACATACAATAAAGTAAAGTTATAACCACCATTAACATGAGCTCAATAATAAAATATAGATGCATATATCTTGTATAGAACAGGTTAATATCCTAAAATCATTCCCAAATAAGCATACCATTATGGGTTGAAGCAATTAACAATATAGTCAATGCATTGTTTTAGGAGGCAGAGTATAAGTGTGTGAGTTATGTTGGAAGTAGTAACTAACATTGAATGAATTATGCATTTAACAAATTATATGTAGCATATCCTAATTACCTAAACATATAAATTAAATTATGCATTCAATGAATGCATATACCCTCACTAATCATTAATCCCTTCATGCAGGAAACAATATAGTCAATATAATACTCCTTAGTTCTTCAATCAAAATTATCCTAAAATGAAGGATGGGCTTGCAAAACACTTATGTTAGATTTTATTGAAAACTAAACAAAGCTATTAATATAAGGCTCATGTAAAACCATTGACTGTATTATTGGCTACTTGAACCCCCTGATGGTATGCCTATTTGGGAATGATTTTAGGATCTTACCCTATTCTATGTTTAAAAGTGCATATATTTTTTGTGACTCAGCTAATTTCATTAAATGTTGATATGAATGGATGTTTCTAATGTTTAATTTCATGTTTATAATGGAAAAATTCACATAGGTGGTGGATATATTAGCACTATGTTTCTCTCTATGTGTTATATTTCTCTTAACTTAGTACTTGGTATTGGTCTTTCTTATGGGGTTGTTAAACATTTATCAAGTTAATAATAGGACGATCATGGAAACCCATTGGTGTATTGTTGACTACTTCAAATTTATGGTATATTTATTTAGGAATGATTTTACACTCAAGGGTTGGATATTCAATAATGCAGATAATGATTATGTGTTGAATGGATGATTATGCCTTAACTAATCATGAATTCCTTCAAGCAATCAATAATACAGTCAACATACTACTCTTCAGTTATTCAGTGATAATTTTACTAATATGAAGGATGGGAATGTATAATTGTTTATTGTGGGCTTGTAAGACACTTATTGTGTATATTTTCTTCATAAATCAATCAACTTAATAATAGAATCCTCATAGAATTAAACATTGACTATATTATTGATTGTTTGAACCCCCTAATGGTATGCCTATTTGGGAATGATTTTAGGATATTACTCTATTTTATGTTTAAACGTGCACCTATCTTTTATAACTCATTTATTCCCTTAAATGGTGATATGAATGGATGTTTTTAATGTTTAATTTCCTATTGCTAATGGAAATACTCACATAGGTGGTGGATATCTTAGTACTATGTTTCTCTTTATGTGTTATGTTTATCCTAACTTAGTACTTAGTATTAGTATTTCTTGTGGGATTGCAAAACACTTGGTGTTCCTTGTTGTTCATAAATCTATCAAGTTAATAATAGAAAGATCATGGAAACCCATTGGTTGTATTTTTGACTACTTAAACTTGATGGTATGCAATCAACTTATTTTCATTAACATCTTAGGGTGTAACAAATTATTTTCATTAAAATTATATTTTTATATGAACTTTAAAGATGCTTATGTTTTATAAATGTTTTCTTTTTTTTCACAGAATTATGGATAACATATATGTCTTACATACTATTATTTGTTATGATATAGGCAATTCATGTTTTAAATATGCATATATTGTTTATGGTCTAAGGAAAGAAGCTATAACCATTAATTCTTATCCAATTAATCATGGTATTAAATTAAATGGTTCATATTATGTAGCTCTTCTCCACAATCTTATGACTCTTATGATCAGAATGTAGAGAATGTGATTCTTGAAATCAACTCTAAATTAATGTGTGACCAAATATCTGATAAGATTTATGTAAGAGATAAGAATCTGGTCACACTTCATATACAAGTAGAGTCATTTGTGCAACAATTTGTTGATGTGAAGATAAAATATGTACAGGATGTTAGGGATGTGAAAGTCATGGAAAAGTGGGGTAGAGCAAGTAGTGGTGATGCTTCATCTAGTGGTATTATCATGGTTTCTCCATGTATGTAATTATAAGACACCGTTAATGATCCTTTTCTGCCACTTTCTAAGTAAGATCTGAATACAAATGATGAACAACATACACCATCATTGAAATGACAAACAAGACATGTGGTCAATGATGCTAGATTAGATATTGTGAGATGCCCAACATGTAACTCTATTTTAGAGTTTAGGGGGACTTGAGAGGGCATATATGTTAGTTTATGGCAACTATTTTTCTTTATTTATGGTATTTATAATATATGTGTTATGTGTATAATATTGGGGTATTTCATGGGGAGTAGGAAGGAACAAATGAATATATGTAGAAGAAATGAATTAGGGGCTCTTTATTATTAGAGAGTACTTACTGTTGGTAATTTGGCCTATCAAGGCCAAAATCCAACCCTTAAACTAAAAAAATTTCATGTCCTAGTTGTCCTTGGTCCTCAGATGGTGTGCTTGATCATCACAGTGTTCATTGCTTATCAATTCAAGTGATTGGGTTTTAATGTTTTATCATGGTCATATCTCAAATTTAACTTGTGATGAGTTGCCTAATGGTATATCTAGTAAATTCAAGTTATGAGGGTGTTTATAAGATTTTAAAGGTGGTGAAGATACATAAAATCCTCATGGAGAAATTTTGAGAAGCTATAAGGTACTTTTCATGACATTCAATGGTGAATTTCCTTTATGAAAATATGTGTATTTTACCTAAAAGAGAGATTTTTTAGCCTTTAAATGATAAATTTGGAGAAAAAAAATCCACCAAATCATCCATAAATACCTTTAATCACCTTCATATTAATGTAATTGCCTTAAGTCAAATATTTCATGCCTTGGAAATATCTCTTCTTCAGTATAAAGCATAGTTTTGACCCTCAAAAGTTACCACGTGCCAATTTTTCTCCTATTTTGATATAAAAAATAATTTTTACTTGTTATAATCTCCTTCTTAACCTGTAATCTTCCTATTCTTTCCCTAAATTGGCAGTTTCCAACCTGAAATATGAAGAAAAATCAAAAGAAAGGCTACTTTTATGTGTTTTCATGCAAGAATACAAATTTGTATAGCCTTTTCCATACAATAGAGATCATGATCTTGAAGGTGAAGTTATTAAAGGTGTTATATAAGATATTCAAGGTAAAATTATTACAAACAAGCTTAAAACTAGTTTTCTTTTTCTACCTAGTTCATTTGCACATCAAGAGAGCCCTTTAGGTTTGTAGATGGTATGACCATGAGAGAGAATTTCAAGATCTATAATTTTGGGTAGAGGAAGGGGTATAAGAGAGATTCCATATTTGGTAATTGGTTCTTAGTTTCTCTCTCTCTCTCTCTCCTTCATTAACCATACTTAATAATCTAAGGTAATCATTACGCCTTCTTCATTCAAGCAAAAAATTGATCTTCTGAGATTCTCTTCATTTGGACATCATGACAAAAAATGGAAATTTGTAGAACTTATCAGGAGTATGAGGCACCTTATCATGATAGTCTTTAGATTTTTTACACACATGTGAGGTCTTATGGATCTCAAGAAGGCATAGATTTCTAATATGTAGTTTGAAAGCAAATAAAGAGAGATTGTATGGTTCATGAGAGAGAAGAATATCAATATTTGTTGAAGTTTAATTTATAGGGGTTTCATTTATGTCATATTTTCTTCATTAAAATGCCTCAAAATTTCCTTAATATCTCATGGGTCACTCACCCTCAATCATCCTCAAACACCTTCATACTCTTAGTTTAGAATATGTTAAGGTATTTTAGCATATGTTAAGGTCATTTGTAGAATCCTAGGTTTATTTTGCACTATGAATACCTCCTTTAAGAGCCTCCAAATTGTTATATATTGTTGAGGGTGTGCCTATGCTTTCTTAATAATATTCAATATGGTATTGACATACACTTCACATGCTATTTTCACCTCTATTATTTTTCATTATTTACATAGTCTTCTCACTACTACTCATCACTATTGTAGGCTCATCACTCCATCTCCATTCTCATTTTCATGTCCATTTTCATCATACCACTTTCCATCCACTCCCACCTCATTGATTCAATATCAAAGAATATTCAAGAGGTTATAAATTATTTTGGTAATGAGGATATGATTATGAAATCTAATACACTGCTAAATAGATCTTGAAGAACATTTAAAACCAAGGTTAATGAACATCTACAACCTTGTTAAGGTCAATTTCAAGGAAGGTCTATATATTGAGGAATGTGAAGTAAAGTTTTCACTCTCACTCAGTTTGAAGAAAATCAAGGACATATTGGTAGCCTCCTTAATCTCCTATATCACCCAATCCTTGTCTTAGCCTGTATAATAAACAAAGGAATCTCCACCTAAATCCATGTTAGCAATAGGTGAGATTAAAGATGTAAACAAGGAGAGATTTTGATGTTTGAAGGGAGAATTGAATTAGTGATTAACTTAAATCAAGGGTAAAATCATTTGAGTGACCTTGGAGGTGTATTTATATCAATTTCAAGACCTAGAAACTACGCATAGTCTGTATAAGGATCAAGTGCTCACACACAATCAAGTTAATTTCAAAACAGGTCTATGTTCAAGAGGTAAAGTGATGAGTATGGATAACATAGCATTGAAAAGTGGTGGGTATGGTATTTTGATTAAATTAAGACCAAGATTATGGATCAGTCTCAAATTAATACATGTTTTTATGAAAATATTCACCTACAACAGTGATTGAATCCCTCTTAAAGCATGCCCATACTATATCAAATTAAGACTATGAAGGAAAGTTGTTATGCCTTTAAGTTTAATAAAGTTTTATGCCTAGGTTTTAAGAGGTATATGTAATGGTGTGGATAGTTTTATCAATCCATGAGGTTCAATTACAAGGTGACATAGACATTCATATCACAAAAGAGTATCTATAGCCTTCTCAAGACAAACCCATCTCCAAGATTGTGAAGAAGATGGGAGCAGAATGGTCTAATGGAAGAGTCCCATGATCAAATGGAGGATTCATAATGAAATTGAAAATTATGAATAGGTTATATTATGGATAATATTTTTCTAATCAAGTTTCACTCTAAGGATAACCTTGAAATGTTCACCTACAACCATACTAGGGCAATTGTATTGACATATTCATATACCCTAAATAGGTGAAATTCAAGATACAATTCATTAAATAAGGAAGATTTTGAATTAAAATATACATTAAAGTGGTTATTTTACATATTCAAACTTTTATCAAGATCATGACCACTACTACCAACTCATGAAAGTACAATATACATTATTGTGTATGAAATAGAGACTGTATGAGCCTAAAAGTGCCCTTAAAGAGAATATATACTAAAGAATGAGGTGAGAGGAAGATTTAAGATAAAATTTTAGGTCTCAATAGTTTTAAATGGTGATTAAATGGATACCAATCACTTCTAACTCCCAAATCAACACCTATAATAGTGTTAATAAGATAGTCACATTCAGGTCTTTAAAGAGATATGGCATGATGATGGGATGCATGGTTTAAAATTGAATAGTAAAAGGTAATAATAATTTAAATAATGATTTTATATCATAATAAATCCATATCATCATTTTTATACACATTAATAATGATGAAAATATGAAAACTCGGTCATAGACCAATTTGAAACACAGGCAGCCTAAGCTAGTCTTAGAATATTTGAGTGTTTTGGCCTCTAGAGACATGATCTAGCTCTAAAAATTGGTAATGATGATATCTATGAAAATATAAATATTTATATTATATCATATAGGTCACACTAACAATGTAAGTAGGCATTATTTCTTCATAAACCTCATACAGTTTGTTGATAGTCATAATTGAGACCATGAGGCCTTTTTGAGATTTTATGAGTATGACAGAGGGTTTTAACCTCAATAGAGAGGTTTTATAGGAAAAAAAAGGTGTTTTTATATTTATTATATCCTATAATTCATATTATAGAGATATAAACACAAGACCAAAGGCTATATAAGCTGTGATTGCTTGAAACCTGAGGGTAGTGAAATTAAAGCATATAAAGCATAAGGTGACTTTGAGGATTTGAAAAAAGAGTATTCTCACTCTGAGATATATATAATATGGTTAAAAATACATAAAAATTTCCTTTAATTATGAGTAATCTTGTAGACCTCCATTTTCTCCATACACACACAGGCAGGTAGACCAACCTACAACAATCATTAGAGAATAGAGCAAGATGAGCAACTAGAGTAGCTGGAGAATGTTGATAATAGTTATAATATGGAATTTTATAATGGTTTTTGAGCCCCCATATCATCCTATAGGTGTGTCAGACCTCAACACCTAGATTAGGCTAAAATAGGCCTAAAATCATGTTTTAGACCTATAAGGCCTACACCACATGAAGACACTTTCAAACACTACAATGAAATATTAATTAATGAAAGGATGTGAGAATTTATTGAAATTCTTACAAATGTGGTTTAAATAAAATAAATGTAATTTCTAATCCTAAGAGTTGATTCAAACTATTCAGCCTAGACAGTCAATTCGAGTTACCTATTCAAGAGCTCATATCTTTCATCACAAGATGAATTTGACCAAATGATATTATTATTATTTGATTACCCCTATGAAATTGAAATAAATAAAGTATTGAGGTTGGTTTATGATTTGAGGTTTATGAATCATCACTAAGACTCTAAATAGGTCCATAATGAATTTAGAACCCTATAAACAAACTTCTCTACATATGTATATTTGTACACATTTTGTATGAAAAACCAAGATTTTCAATAAATTTTAAGGTTTATATGGAATAAAGATCCATGGAAATAATTTTTGGTTTGGAGGTCCATACTTTATGAACCATCGTTAAGAAGGTGGACCTCCAAAACCTCCCTAAACCTTCCTACATGCCAGTTTTGAGAAAAGTGAACTTTATGTCATCCAAACCCCCATAAATTATAATATAAAATCTTTAATAATGAATTAAACTCATATATGGTCTTGGCCATGGTACCGTGATGTACATAACTACATAAACCTATCATAAAATAGGGTTTTTTAGGAAAAAGTCTAGAAATGTAAGTACAAGGTAGTTTAAGGAAGTTCAAATCATTGGAAAGTGAATATTTATACTTTTTATACATACTAAATTCATTATATGATCATAACCATTCATTCAAATGCCCTTGTAATTTCATTCAAATCAGCCAGTCTATAGGAAGTGAAGGACAAGGTGACCTAGTCACCCAATTTGATAAGTTTGTAGGTGTTTATTTCCCAAAAGGACAAATGTTATGATTTAAGGAGTTTATTTAAGCCTAAAAATATATTTTTCATAAGTTTATAAAGTTTCATTTAGGGTTTTATATCCATCAAATGCAGGTAGTTAGGTTACTAGGCCTAATTGGCCTAGTAGACTTATTTGATCAATCAAGTAAAGTGGAAAATGATGTTTAAATCTATTGATGAGATTTGATGTAGAGTATCCATTACACATAATTAATCTTAATTGTAAATAACATGCATAATATATCCTTAAGTGGCTAATGAATGAGTTAACTAGTCTTTAAGTGGTAATTACATGCACAACTAGTCCTTGAGTTGTCAATCAACACATAATTGATCCTTATCATGAGTTAATTGATATAACATGGTAATCAATGCATGTTATATGGTATTAATTAAATAAGGAGTTTCTCTTGAATTAATTATTATTCAAAAAAAAGGAGAAGTAACTATATTCTTATGATAGCCCACCACCTTATTTCCAATGCCAAATAACTCATGCAAGAGCATCAATCAAGGATAGTTTGATGGAGGACTATTTGTAACTATTTATAACTAAATTTTAGCTTGAGTAGATGGCCATTGATGACTTATAATTATCTCCTCTACACCAATATCTCTACTTATCTTCTTCTCATGTTTTATATATTTAGGCTTTTAGGCCTTATTTCATGATCCCTCTCTTGGGCATGATGAAACTCTACCAAGATTAAGATTTGTAACCTCTTAAGTGAATAAAATGGCTATTTTAAGATTATTTTACATAGTTTTAATTTTTTTATATTATTTTTATTTACACATGTGGTAGTATTGTCTCCCTTGGTAGGTCCTAATCTCACCTAATTACTAGTATGTCATCTTATGCAGGTCATATATAGTGTTTGATGTTGAATGACTTAGCTAACAGTGGATATATTGACCAATTAGTGAATTAAATCAATCCTTCCATAATTTCCCTCATGATTTTATCACTTGATATAGCCTTTATGTGAAACACTATTATGTAGGAGTCCCTTGGAGTTGTAAGATTCAGTGATTTATATTGCTTATTAGTGTTAGTTGGAGTTCAAATTGAGTGGATGAATTAACAATATAGGTGCATCACCATCACTAGAATAATATTTTCCTTTTAGTTATATTTATAAATGTTTTCACCACCAAATTAAAGTGAGTTTTACTAGACAAATAAAAGTTTATATATTAGAGGAGCTAGCCTCATAATCTAGAGGCATGGTCTAAGTATAGGTATCCAACATTCTATAGACCAATCTAATGTTAGTCTAAGTTTGAAGGAGATATAATTAATCTACTTTAGTAGGGTATAACTTGGGTTGATAATAGTTTTAGCGTGCCTAGTGGGACACAGATCCATCCATTGGAGTATTCATTTGCATCATCTTGGTCTTAACAAGTAGTTTCAAGCACTCATATGGTCCTCATATCTAATGTAAAGGGTATCTCTTATTCATAAATTCATTGATTTTCATATGTCTTTTGGTGAATGATGGTATCATATGGGGAATAATTCTATCACACACCTCCTTATCAACATCCCTATGATCCATCCCAATTCCAATATGGTCCATATCCATCTCATTATGACTTCTATTAGCCTTATATTCACCTTGATCAACAATATGAGAATCATTATTAGTCCTATGATCCTTGTGAACTTAATTCACTTCCTTGGTATCCTACCTATCAACCTAATCAATCATTACAATCTCATGACATTCCTAATTAACTCATCCAATTTTCAAGACAATCCAATCAAGCTTTAAATAAACCTTATTTGTCCATGAGAAACACATGGTGATCATTGACACATAAAATAGATATGAATAGGAGATCCCTAATCATGGGATTGAGATCATGAGAGCTTCATTTTAGAAAGCTAAGGAAAAGTGTACATCTTTCATAAGACAAGGCCATTAAAAATTTAGTGGTGATATGTTGGACATAGGTGGTCTAATTGTAGGCTTTGAAGAGAAGTTGGTAGTCCATGATAGACATTAGGTTCACCACAACTAGAAGCATGTTCCCTCCTTTAGTTCACATCAATCCTCCATTAAACTACCCTTTTCCCTTTAAGAATATCAAAAAAATGTGCATCACAACTCTCAAAATTCCACTCAGACCTTACCAACTTTTCCTACTTGGAAATATATCCAAGAGAGACCTCAAAAGGTGCAAAAAGTGTGATTTGAGAAGGTTGAATCTGTTAGGAATAACTTTTAAATTTGTGTAAATTTGACATATTTATCAATTGGTAAATAGTAATAGGTGGATATTTATAAGAGAGGTAAATAATAATTAGTTTTTATAATTATATGGTTAATATTCTAATATTACATTAGTTAGAATATTGTATTATTGAGATATATTGTTATTTGTTATAATAATATATTGTAATAGGTTTGCTTAGTTAAAAGAGTTCTAGATATTTTATGGGTGAGAGAATATTAGAGATATAATAAGAAACATTATTCTTATAAATATGTAACATGTCCTAAAATGTATAATTTAGATTAATCAATGATAAACAAAAAATATTGTGTGATTAAAATTTGTCTTTATGTATGTTCGGCTCTCTTTTTATCAGTGCATGAATTAATTATTTTGTTTGGATTTGCTCCAATTCTTATCATTGGTATTAGAATTATTTATGATCTTTCCCTATGAACAATGAGAGTCCTAAGAGGATCTTGAATTGTTATCTTTAAGATAGATTCTTATTTCATAAGAGTCCTTCTTTGCATTCATGCATCTATATTGTGAGTAATTATAGATGTATCTTATTCATATCAAGAGCCTCATTGCTACCATTTTTTGATATGTGCTCTATTGCTAACATAGTGTATATCATGTCTTGTAGAAACTACTCAACATCTGCTTGATCAAATAATTTGCATTTAGATCAAAATACATGATTTTGGTTTTCTTGGAAGAAAGATTTTCTCCATGGTAATACTAAGCTCGACCTTGTCTACATTGTGCCAGAATTTGAGTTTCAATTGATACCTATGCTTGCAGCTTCCAAATTATACTAGCCTCATGATTTGGATTCTACTCAAGATAATAATAACCATTTGAAGACCACTCATTCTCTAATCATGATTGTATGTAGATTTCCAAGTGTCAAAATGTCTTCATGGTGTTGAGTATAGCCTGTTAGTTTATTTTTTGTATTCCACTAATATTTGGCCTATTCCTTGCATTGGACTATGAATCTGATGTATAAATTAACCATTCAAGTCAAATAATCCATGTAGACATGTTCAGATCTTATCCAATATGATCTTTTTTGCATACTAGTTCATGATCCATTCTACTCATTTCCTTATGTGCCACAACATCCCTATGTACCACGTTGATAACCATTCAAAGTTGCATGTTCCATCAATGTGCCAGATCAAATGACAAGTTGTTAACTCCAACATCAAGTCAGTGCTATTGAGTACAAAGTTTAATGCATTGAATAGTTTGTCTAATTATAGTATTTTAATCTTTTGTGATGTCTTATAACAAGTTTCAAGTTTTATTAACATTAGTGAGTTTATAAAAACTCATGAGTCTTTGTAGTTTAGAGTTTGATGTTATGAGTATAAGTAGTCATGGTGTAAAGTCTCTTTTTATTTACTATTTGAGTCAATATAGTATCTTTAATAGTATTCTAGTCAACTCAAATAAATTTTATCAAATACGTCTATATCATAGTTTTATTATGTTGTGTCATTTTTTGTCAATTTGTCAAAAGTGTCAAAATCAAGAATAAATTTTTTTATCAAGTCATTATGGTCAAAGCAATTTTTGATAGTATTTTTGAGTCTTTAATTATGTTTAGAGTCATTTTAATATTAAGACTAAGTTAAAAGTTTTTGCATCAATAATAGAGTAAAAAAATTTTAAAAAAAAAATTGCCTTATAGATGTTTTTTGGCTTGTATGCGATATCCGCATTGTGGGAGGATTTACCTCAAAAAAAATTATGTACCTAAGATACATAGACATACTAACTGAGTGACCGATGATGTACTATAGGCTATAGGATACATAGAGGATGGAGGTATTTCAAACACCTCTTGTCATTCACCAATGATGGGGCCACATCAATGTTTTGATGACATAGTGTGGTGTGCTATTTGTTTCTATACGATTTTCGCTTTCAAATTCGAGAAGGAAATGAGAAACTAAGAGGAAATGATCTAAGGCTTGTATGTACCTAGATGAAGTTGTGCGCACCATTATCCAGACGTCGTGAGAACTCCTCTTTGGTTTTGGAGGATGACACCTGTAGAAGAAAGAGACTAAAACAAAGAAGGTGTTAGATGAGGAGATGGTGGGTTGCCAAGCGAAAGTTTGATCCCAAAAGTACAATGACTTCCTTGAGGGATGTCAACCCACTGATTGATAAAAATAATGTTTGATAAAAGGCAGAATGATAAAAGACTAAAATGATTAAAGACTGAAAAGGAAATGGAAGCAAATGCTTACCTAAATGTTGTTGTCGGCCTGGTCACAATCACCGACGTTAGTTAGGCTGCCGGCGTCGATTGGTCAAGGTCTGCTGACGTTGGTTAGTCTGCCGACGTCAGTGAAGGTAGTGGCCGATGTCGGTCAGGGCAGTAGTCTTTGGATGAGGTCAGGTCAAGTTTTTGGTCTGTGTACAGGTTTGTGGTCTGTTTGGGGTCAGCATAGTGGCTTGAGGTGTCTGTGCAGAGGTCTGGGGCAATGGACAGAATGTCAAAAAGGGATAGAGGGATAGAGGAGGTCAACAAGGATATAAGGATTTAGATCTGGTCTGGAAGTGCTGAATGGGAGCTAATAGCTAATACATTTCTAGATTATTGAAATGAAATAAAGAAACATTCTTAGCTCGTACCTGCTGAAGAAGAAATGTTGCTGATGGGTTGTACTTATTGCTGATTCTACTGGTGTGAAGGCCCTGTTGCTAGTGGAGTGGCTAATGCAGAGTTCTTGTTGTTGTTGTAGCTAGTGCAGAAGCCCTGTGAGAGAGAGAGTGAGAGGTCTGGTGGATTGAAGACTAGAAGATTGGCTAATTGTTGAAGGTCGAAAGGTAGATTGAAATATTGAGAAACACAGATTGAAGATTGAAAAACTGGATGAAGATTGAAAGAGTCGGATCCTGCATTCAGTTTAAGAACACATTCTTGTAGGTAACTGATGCCGGAAATATCACCGATGTCGGTCAAAATTTGACTGACGTCGGCGGCTGAAAGGTAGGTAAAAAGGCTAAAAATAGCCTTTCGTTCATTTTCCCAACTGTCGGGTCAGCGGGTCGGGGGAAGAAACGGTCGAAGGCGAGTTAAAATGAACCAGAGGATAGGAATAGGTCATGAATGGGGTTTAGGTATTTAAGACTTGGCATGGGTTGAGGAATGGAATCCAAGGAGGGCATCCAAGGGTGGTGAGGTGTCAACGGTGAGGTGGCAAGGGGAGAGAGAGAATTATTAATTTAAAATAGATAATTATTTTAAATTAATAAGACATAGGTGGGTTATGGTTAGAAGTTTAAAGGGACCAAGGGGACCAAGGGGGGAGTCGACCAAGGATTTAGACATGATTTCGGTGTCTACATTTGCCCCTTTTGTCTTGTTGGTTATTCTGGACAAACTGCAAGACAAAAATAGGAGTAGGTTTCCCTAGGTATGGGATGAGATTGCTTTCATCTTGTTGGTTGTTCAAGTGAACTGCAAGACAAAAATAGGAGGGTTGGTTGCCCTGATTATGGATGAGATATTCCCCCTCAAAGTAGGAGTCGAGAGAAGGGAATCTAAAATCGAGTGCTAATTTGATAGAAAGTGGATGAAAAATAGTGAAGATTGAGTGTGAACCCTGCAAAAGTTGAGATTGCATGCATACCACTTCACGAGAGGGTCAGGTCAAATTGTCATAGGTCGAGGGTAAAGGAGTGCCAAAATTGAAATAACTAAGCCCCAACATTAGTCGTAGCTGATCGGATTATTCAATCTAAGCTGAAGCTCCAATGGGTCATCGTGCTCCAAGTATCTCAGGCTCAAGAAGTGCTCTTGGAAACATGAAAATGTCACAAGTAGTGGGGATCAACCGGCTTGTGATCCTATACTTGTGAAGGTCAAAATATGTCTATGCACAATTTTGCTAACCATTCGTGAGGTAGAACATATGCAAAAATAACCAAGGCAACGTTGTCTTAGAAGTGGTCGGAGGTTAAAGGAGATAGGCGCGATCTCCATGGTCATTGGTCGAGGTGGATGGATGAACGAAAGAATGTGGCCGAGCTAACCTCAGAAGACTGAGTGCTGCCTACATAGCCCCTGTGTGAAGGGCCTCAGGCCAATGTAGTTCTCCCTAAAAGGGAGG
Source organism: Torreya grandis (assembly GCA_037957365.1). Taxonomy (NCBI): domain Eukaryota; kingdom Viridiplantae; phylum Streptophyta; class Pinopsida; order Cupressales; family Taxaceae; genus Torreya; species Torreya grandis. The sequence continues at coordinate 335,860 of JARHVA010001191.1, forward strand.
AAGGGTCCAAGTTGTGGATCGGTTTTGGTCGAGGTCAAGTCATGGTCAAAAGGAGGATAGTTTGTCCATCAGGGAAATGAACAAACGAGGGTGGTCGAGCTAACCCCAAAAAATGTCATGTCATCTGAGTGTTGCCTACATATCCTCGATCTTAGGGCCTCAGACTAATGTAGTTCAGATAAAGAGGCAAAATGGTTAATGATTGGTTTGGGTCATGTGTCAAAATGATGAGGAGAAAAAGATGTTACAGCCTTTTCCAAATGGTGTATTTTGTAACATTGGTTGAGGGGTCTTTCATCCCTAGCAATTTTCCATATTCGTGATGGATGTATGCTAAAAATGAATTGAGTTTATTTATGCTTCAGCAATTAATGGTTTATGCTTAACATAAATTGTGTCTGGTCGATAGTTTTCATGTGTATTATTTTCCATAGAAACTATGTGAAATGGACTATGTCATGTTGATGGTCTGAAAATAGGTTTTGGTTTGATTTGGTTTTGGTTTGGTTTGATTGGGTTGAGTTGGCAAAATTATTTGGTTGGATGTGTGACCAAGATGTAAAAAGTGAAAGGCGCGTTGCTCTTTCATTGACAAGGCCTATAATTATGGCATGGATAAGGGTTTTTAGAAACAAAAGCCCCATTCATGCATTATGTCATTGACCAGTGGTTGTGTTAGAGAAGCAATCGAATCACTTGACGTTAAGTGAGCTCGAAATCCCTTGAGTATGTTGGGGTGATAGGATTGATTATGTGATATGGAGGGGGAGGGGGAACCCTTTTTGGTAGGAACAACTTTGCCCCTTTTATAGGTTACCCTGAGAATGACTATAAACAAGTCCATGACTTTATAGTTTGTCAGTCAGTTTTTTTTTTGGAGCAGACTAATCAATGCGGGAAGCCTGCGAGGGGATGTTGTCTTGCTTTGTGGTCATGTTGTGAAGCTGATCGATGTGGGAAGCTTCTGAGATAGTGTTGTGTATGTATCAAAATTTAGGCATAGCCATCCTTTGAGGGAGTGGTCTATATTCTGCTTTATATGCTTTTGATATGACTTTGGCCTAGCTGTCCTTCAAGGGAGCACTCTAATAAATACAGCAATTATGTAGCTGTCTTTCGAGGGATCAGTCTACATTTATGATTTATATGACCTTAGAATATGCATCCCACTTATATATATATATATATATATTATTTTTTTCTTGACTGGACTTTGGTCATGGACTTGACTATAGAAGTTTATAGGGTTCCCCTTTTACCAGGACAAAGCATTCACACTTAACAAAAGGGTTGACTGATGTTTGCAGGGTTGAAGGTTGATAGGAATAGGAATGACGGTGATGGGGAGTGTTCAAGGGATCGAGCTCAAGTTAAATGTCAAGTGAATAATTACTTGACTAACAGTAGACTGGTCAAAGATGCAAGGCATAAAGGGGCTCAGGTTCTGACAAAGTCCCTGGCCCATGCTTGTGTTATGATGCAAGGTACGAATCAATTAGGAGCAAACTTGCCCCATTTGCTTCATTCCAAATTGGTCACATGTTGACTGATGTTGAAGGAGTTGGTTGATGTTTGGTTGAGGTCAGTTGATAGTTGGTCAATGTTTGGTTGAAGTTTGGGGTTGATGTTGAAGAAGTTGGTTGATGTCATGATTAAAAAGTTGGTTGATGTTTGGTCATTATTTGGTCGATGTCTGGTTGAATGTTTGGTTGAGGTTTGGTAGATGGTCTGGTTGAGGTCAAGTTGAATGTTTGGTCAAGGTCGGGTTGATGTTTGTTTGGTCGATGATTGGTTGATGGTCTGGTTGAAGTCGGGTTGACTGATTGGTCAAGGTCAGGGTTGATGCTTGTTTGGTCGATGATTGGTCGATGGTCTGGTTGAGGTCAGGTTGAATGTTTGGTTGAAGATAGATTGAATGTTTGGTCGAGGTCGGGTTGATACTTGTTTGGTCGAGGCATAGTCAAGGCTTGGTTGAGGCCTAGTGGAGGTTTAAGATTAAAAGAGTGATTAATATTTGGTTGAGATTGGGTTGAAAGGTTGGTTGAGGCGTGGATGAAGGCTGAATTCCCCCAGCAGCTAGGGAGAATGTTTGATAGATTGGTCAAGGTCAGTTGAGGCTTGGTGGTCAAATTGACTGTGTTGATGTCGAATAAGGGGGTCAAAGGTGGCAAAAGGACCATAGTCTGGCGTGGAGATTTTGATTTAGGTGACAAGGTTTTGGAGGCATGTGATTGTGTCGGTGATGATGATTTGTCAAATGGGTGGTCAATAGGATCTTTGATGAGAAGGGTATCCTTTTTCTAGTGTTGACAAATGATAGCTTTAAGAGTGCAACAACGCTCAGTGTCATGTCCTGGAGTGTGATGATAGTGACAAAATTTAGAGTTGTCAAACCAAGATGGTCTTGATCTGAGAGTTGATGAGTGGGATGGTGAGGAGGTTGAAGGTTTGTTGATGATGTGGTCAAGAAGAAGGGTGTCTTTCTCCAAGCATTGGTGAACGACAACTTTGAGGGCACAATAATGCTCAGTGTCGTGCCCAGGCATGTGATGATATGCACAAATCTGAGTGTCATCGAATTAGGGTGGTTTTAGTCTGAGAGATTGGTATGGTTTAAGAGGTGGGAGATTGATGCGAGAAGACTGCAACAATTATCGTAATAGCAAGGCATAATAACCTGTTAATGGGTCTACATGTTTTGTTGTAGGAGGGGTTGATGACTTTGGTTTGAGAGGTGTAAAAAGCATTGGTCGTACCATCATTTTCACGTGTGGTATAGCCACACGTGTAGATGGCACTTTGGTGGTGATAGGTGTTGGATGCTTTGGAGGAAATATATGTTTGATAGGTTGATGGGACAATGGAGGCGACTTGCCCCTGTGAAGTATGGGAGTAGGAAGCACTCTTATTAAAGTGGACGGATGTGGGCCCAAAATTGAAGGTAATTATGAAGGTGGGGGAAGAGTCCTCTGGTGTGGTTTAGTGGCCTTGTTTGGTTTGGGGCGAGGGCCACTATTGTGTGAGGCAAAGTTAGATACAGGTTTGGGTTCAGATGTGGACAGAGGTGAGTGAGATGTAGCAATCTCAGGCAAAAGGCAAGAGGAAACTTTGACTGGGTCTTCCTCAGTTGAAATGGGTGAAGAGACTGGTTCTTCTCGTGGTGGATAAGAAATAGGAGAGTGTGGCTCCTCAAGAGGGCAGAGGGCAGGAATGATCGTGCCCTCTACTTGTGGTTGAGGAGTAGGCAAGGTAGGGTCCTCCATTGGTGGGAAGAAGGATGAATGTGGGCTTAATGGCATTGATATGGTCATGGCATCCTCACATATGAGAGAGGTCGATGGAGGATTAACAGGAGAAGAGGATTCTTCATCCTGTGGAGGAGAAATAAGGGAAGAAGAGTCTTCCACCTGTGAAGGAGGTTGGTCAAGGACAAGAGGCGAGACCATGTTGACCGTGTGTATATCATGCTCGTGGGAGCTATCGGTCATGGTCTAGACATTGTTTTGGGTAGGCAGATGATTAAGAAAGGGTTGTTTGAAGATATCGACGTGTTGGTTGGGTGGGGCGTTCGGGTTGTCCAAGATGAGATCACCCCTGTCTATCATGTCTTGAATGATGTTTTTGAAGGTTTGGCAATTGTTGATGTCATGGCCGTGGATGCGATGATAGTGACAGAAGTCAGCCTCCCTATAATAGGTAGGGATAGCTTTTGAAGGGTTGAATTGAGGTGGTCGGATTGGAGGGAGATTGAGGACCCCGTGTTTGACAAGTTTTTCCAAAATGGAAGTATATGATTCTCCAAGTGGAGTATATGAACGCTAGATGTACCATTGTTAGAATTGTTTGGTGATGCTTGGAGAGGTAGAAGGTTGAGATTGGTTAGTTTTTATCGAGGATGGTGATCTAACGACCACAGTGTTGGCCACTCCTTTGGATTTGGAGTGGGAAGAAGAAGGTCTAGAAGAAGAAGGGTCATTAGTTCTTGCGTTAGTATTACACAATTTGACCTTATCTTCTTCAATGGCATGGAGTTCAAGCTTTCAGGCCATGGTGAAAGCTTCGTCGAAAGTGCGGAATATTTGAATCCGCAAGGTAGAAGAGATGTGCTTGGCACATGCTCGAGAAAAGATCTTGATGAGCTCAGGTTGAGGCAAGGAGAAGGAGAGCTGGTTGATCAAGCCTCTCCAACTGGCGACAAAATTGACTATTGATTCATCGTCAAATTGCCTGATGGAGTAGAGGTCTGTGATTGAGACTTGTTTGGTGATATTGATAGAAAAATGGTTGAGAAATAATTGGGCGAGTTGAGTGAATGAAAAGATAGAATGTCTGGTAAGTGAGCTATACCATTCAAGGGCGGGGCCAGAAAGCAACATGGGAAACGTTCATAGAAGTAACGCATCATCATGGGATATGAGATAACAAGCATGTCTGAATGCTCGTAGGTGCTATTGCGGGTCTTCCTTATTCTAGAAACAAGAAAATTTAGGAAGCTCCCACTGATTGGAATAAGGTTGGATAGGGACGGAGGGATGAATGGGTTCGTTGCAAATTTGGTCATAGGAAAGGACATTGCGTGAACCAAAAATAGAGGTCTCGAGATTAGACATTTTGTCCATCAGCATCTTGATGAGATCAGCTGACAGATTGGCTGATGGGGCACCCCATAGGTTGTAAGGCACTTGAAAGGTGCTAGAATGGGCATACAACGTAGTCGGTTGCGCTTGTATGGACGCAACGTATTGATAATTAGTCGTTGGGAAAGAAGTGGAGGCCAAGGGTGGTTGTGTCATGAAAGTAAAAGGCATGAGTTGACTAGATACCGCCCAAGATGGTTGCGTGGTGACATTGGCAAAAGGGGAGGTAGACACTCCTACATTTATAGGTGCAAGAGTGTGTGGGGTTGATATAATCAAGTTTTGGTATGATGTGGGGTTGATATAAGCAAGTAGAAATAAAATGCAATGTGTTTTAATCCCAAGTTGAAATGTTAGTTCGTATGAAGACAAATGGAGAAAGGGTTGAAGAGTATGACTTTTAACTAGTCTATGATGCAAGAAAAGAAAGAAGAGTTTTTTTTAATCCTGCTTATGATGTCTTTTGGAAGAGATATAGAAGAAAGAGGTGTAAAGGAGAAACCTAATGCACCCTATATGAAAAGAAATAAAATAACTCAAGGAAAACCCTAGGATCCCATCGGGCGTGCCAGAATGTTTCTATACGATTTTCGCTTTCACATTCGAGAAGGAAATGAGAAACTAAGAAGAAATGGTCTAAGGCTTGTATGTACCTAGATGAAGTCATGCGCACCATTATCCAGACATCGTGAGAACTCCTCTTTGGTTGTGGAGGATGACACTTGTAGAAGAAAGAGACTAAAACAAAGAAGGTGTTAGATGAGGAGATGGTGGGCTGCCAAGCGAAAGCTTGATCCCAGAAGTACAATGACTTCTTTGAGGGATGTCAACCCATTGATTGAAAAAATAATATCTGATAAAAGGAAAAATGATAAAAGACTAAAATGATTAAAGATTGAAAAGGAAATGGAAGCAAATGCTTACCTGAATGTTGCTGTCAACCTGGTCACAATCACCGACGTCGGTTAGGCTGTCGACATCAGTTGGTCAAGGTCTACCAACGTCAGTTAGTCTGTCGACGTTGGTGAAGGCAGTGGCCGACGTTGGTCGGGGCAGTAGTCTTTGGATGAGGTCAGGTCAATTTTTTGGTCTGTGTATGGGTATGTGGTCTGTTTGGGATCAGCATAATGGCTTGAGGTGTCTGTGCAGAGGTCTGGGGCAATAGACAAAATGTCAAAAATTGATAAAGGGATAGAGGAGGCCAACAAGGAGATAAGGATTTGGGTCTGGTTTGGAAGTGATGAATGGGAGCTAACAGCTAATACATTTCTAGATTATTGAAATGAAATAAAGAAACATTCTTAGCTCATACCTGTTGAAGAAGAAATGTTGTTGATGGGTTGTACCTATTGCTGATTCTACTGGAGTGAAGGCCCTGTTGTTGGTGGAGTGGCTGATGTAGAGTTCTTGTTGTTGTTGCAGCTGGTGTAGAAGCCCTATGAGAGAGAGAGTGAGAGGTCTGGTGGATTGAAGACTAAAAGATTGGCTGATTGTTGAAGGTCGAAAGGCGGATTGAAATATTGAGAAACACGGATTGAAGATTGAAAAATTAGATGAAGATTGAAAGAGCTAGATCCTGCATTCGGGTCAAGAACGCATTCTTGAAGGTAACCGACATTGGCAATATTGCTGACGTCAATCGAAAGTTGACCGACGTCAGCCGCTGAAAGGTAGGTAAAAAGGCTAAAAATAGCCTTTTGTCTGTTTTCCCAATTGTCGAGTTAGCGGGTCGGGGGAAGAAACGGTCAAAGGCGGGTTAAAATGAACGAGAGGATAGGAATAGGTCATAAATGGGGTTTAGGTATTTAAGACTTGGCATGGGTTGAGGAATGGAATCCAAGGAGGGCATCCAAGGGTGGTGAGGTGTCAAAGGTGAGGTGGTAAGGGGAGAGAGAGAATTATTAATTTAAAATATATAATTATTTTAAATTAATAAGACATAGGTGGGTTATGGTTAGAAGAGTAAAGGGACCAAGAGGACCAAGGGGGGAGTTGACCAAGGATTTAGACATGATTTCGGTGTCTACATTTGCCGCTTTTTGTCTTATTGGTTGTTTTGGATGAACTGCAAGACAAAAACAAGAGTAGGTTTTCCCAGGTATGAGATGAGGTTGCTTTTGTCTTGTTGGTTGTTTAAGTGAACTGCAAGACAAATAGGAGGGTTGGTTGCCCCGATTATGGATGAGGTATTCCCCCTCAAAGCTGGAGTCAAGTGAAGGGAATTTGAAATTGGGTGCTGATTTGAAAGAAAGTGGATGAAAAATGGTAAAGATTGAGTGTGAACGCTGCAAAAGTTGAGATTGCGTGCATACCACTTCACGACAGGGTCAGGTCAAATTGTCGCAGGTCGAGGGTCAAGGAGTGCCAAAATTGAAATAACTGAGCCCCAGCATTAGTCGTATCTGATCAGGTTATTCAATCTAAGCTGAAGCTCTAATGGGTCATCGTGCTCCAAGTATCTCGGGCTCAAGAAGTGCTCTTGGAAACACGAAAATGTCACAAGTAGTGGGGATCAACCGGCTTGCGATCCTATACTTGTAAAGGTCAAAATATGTCTGCGCACAATTTTGCTAACCATTCATGAGGTAGCACATATGCAAAAACAACCAAGGCAACGTTGTCTTGGAAGTGGTCGGAGGTCGAAGGAGATAGGCGTGATCTCCATGGTCATTGGTCGAGGTGGAGGATGGATGAAAGAATGTGGCTGAGCTAACCTCAGAAGACTGAGTGCTGCCTACATAGCCCCTGTGTGAAGGGCCTCAGGCCAATGTAGTTCTCCCTAAAAGGGAGGAAGGGTCCAAGTTGTGGATTGGTTTTGGTCGAGGTCAAGTCATGGTCAAAAGGAGGATAGTTTGTCCATCAGGGAGATGAACAAATGAGGGTGGTCGAGCTAACCCCAAAAGATGTCATGTCATCTGAGTGTTGCCTACATAGCCCTGGTCTTAGGGCCTCATACCAATGTAGTTCAGACAAAGGGGCAAAATGGTTGATGATTGGTGTGGGTCATGTGTCAAAATGATGAGGAGAAAAAGATGTTACAGCCTTTTCCAAATGGTGTATTCTGTAACATTGGTCGAGGGGTCTTTCATCCCTAGAAATTTTCCATATTTGTGATGGATGTATGCTAAAAATGAATTGAGTCTATTTATGCTTCAGCAAGTAATGGTTTATGTTTAACATAAATTGTGTCTGATCTATAGTTTCCATGTGTATTGTTTTCCATAGAAACTATGTGAAATGGACTATGTCATGTTGATGGTCTGAAAATAGGTTTTGGTTTGATTTGGTTTTGGTTTGGTTTGGTTTGATTGGGTTGAGTTGGCAAAATGATATGGTTGGATGTGTGACCAAGATGTAAAAAGTGAAAGGCGCATTGCTCTTTCATTGACAAGGCCTATAATAATGTCATGGATAAGGGTTTTTAGAAATAAAAGGTCCGTTCATGCATTACGTTGTTGACCAGTGGTTGTGTTAGAGAAGCAATCGAATCACTTGATGTTAAGTGAGCTCGAAATCCCTTGAGTATGTTAGGGTGATAGGATTGATTATGTGATATGGAGGGGGAGGGGGAACCCTTTTTGGTAGGAACAACTTTGCCCCTTTTATAAGTGACCCCGAGAACGACTATAGACAAGTCCATGACTTTATAGTTTGTCAGTCAGTTCTTTTTTTTTTTTTTTTTGGAGCAGACTGATCGATGCGGGAAGCATGCGAGGGGATGTTGTCTTGCTTTTTGGTCATGTTGTGAAGTTGATCGATGCAAGAAGCTTCTGAGATAGTGCTGTGTATGTAGCAAAATTTAGGCATAGCCATCCTTCGAGGGAGTGGTCTATATTCTGCTTTATATGCTTTTGATATGACTTTGGCCTAACTGTCCTTCAAGGGAGCAGTCTGGTAAATACAAAAATTATGTAGCTATCCTTCAAGGGATCAGTCTACATTTATGATTTATATGATCTTGGAATATGCATCCCACTTTTATTTTATTTTTTTTGATTTTTTTGTTGACTGGACTTTCGTCATGGACTTGACTATAGAAGTTTAGAGGGTTCCCCTTTTATTAGGACAAAGCATTCACGCTTGATAAAAGGGTTGACTGATGTTTGCAGGGTTAAAGGTTGATAGGAATAGGAATGACGGTGATGGGGAGTGCTCAAGGGATCAAGCTCAAGTTAAACGTCAAGTGAATAATTACTTGACTAACATTAGACTGGTCAAAGATGCAAGGCATAAAGGGGCTCAAGTTCTGACAAAGTCCTTGGCCCATGCTTGTGTTATGATGCAAGGTCTTAATCAATTAGGAGCAAACTTGCCCCATTTGCTTCATTCCAAATTGTTCACATGTTGACTGATGTTGAAGGAGTTGGTTGATGTTTGGTTGAGGTCGGTTGATAGTTGGTCAATGTTTGGTTGAAGTTTGGGGTCTATGTTGAAGAAGTCGGTTGATGTCATGATTAAAAAGTTGGTTGATGTTTGGTCATTGTTTGGTCGATGTTTGGTCGAATGTTTGGTTGAGGTTTGGTCAACGGTCTAGTTGAGGTTGGGTTGAATGTTTGGTCGAAGATAGGTTGAATGTTTGGTCGAGGTCGGGTCGATGCTTGTTTGGTCAATGATTGGTCGATGGTCTGGTTGAGGTCGGGTTGAGTGATTGGTCAAGGTCAGGGTTGATGCTTGTTTGGTCGATGATTGGTCGATGGTCTGGTTGAGGTCGGGTTGAATGTTTGGTCAAGGTCGGGTCGATACTTATTTGGTTGAGGCATAGTCGAGGCTTGGTTGAGGCCTAGTCGAGGTTTAAGATTAAAAGAGTGATTGATATTTGGTTGAGATTGGGTTGAAAGGTTGGTTGAGGCGTGTATGAAGGCTCAATTCCCCCAGCGGCTAAGGAGAATGTTTGATAGATTGGTCAAGGTCAGTTGAGGCTTGGTGGTCGGATTGACTATGTTGATGTTGAATAAGGGGGTCAAAGGCAGCAAAATGACCATAGTCTAGCGTGGAGATTTCGATTTAGGTGATGAGGTTTTTGAGGCATGTGATTGTGTTGATGATGATGATTTGTCAAATGGGTGGTCAAGAGGATCCTTGATGAGAAGGGTATCTTTTTTCCGGTGTTGACGAATGACAACTTTAAGAGTGCAACAATGCTCAGTGTCATGCCCCGAAGTGTGATGATAGTGACAAAATTTAGAGTTGTCGAACCAAGATGGTCTTGATCCGAGAGTTGATGAGTGGGACGGTGAGGAGGTTAAAGATTTGTTGACGATGTGGTCAAGAAGAAGGGTGTCTCTCTCCAAGCATTGGTGAACAACAACCTTGAGGGCACAATAATGCTCAGTGTCGTGCCCAGGTGTGCGATGATACGCACAAATCTGAGTGTCGTCAAACTAGGGTGGTTTTGGTGTGAGAGATTGGTATGGTTTAAGAGGTGGGAGATTGATGCGAGAAGACTGCAATAATTTCCGTAACATCAAGGCATAAGAACCTACTAATAGGTCTGCATGTTTTGTTGCAGGAGGGGTTGATGACTTTGGTTTGAGAGGCGTAAAAGGCATTGGTCATACCATCATTTTTACGGGTGGTATAGCCACACGTGTAGATCATGCTTTGGTGGTGATAGGTGTTGGATGCTTTGGAGGAAATATATGTCTGATGGGTTGAGGGGACAATGGAGGTGACTTGCTCCTGTGAAGTATGGGAGTAGGAAGTACTCCTATTAAAGTGGACAGATGCGGGTCCAAAATTGAAGGTAATGATGAAGGTGGGGGAGGAATCCTCTGGTGTGGTTTAGTGGCCTTATTTGGTTTGGGGTGAGGGAAACTATTGTGTGAGTTGAGGTTAGATACAAGTTTGGGTTCAGATGTGGATGGAGGTGAGTGAGATGTAGCAATCTCAGGCAAAAGGCAAGAGGAAACTGTGACTGGGTCTTCCTCGATCGAAATGGTTGAAGAGACTAGTTTTTCTCTTAGTGGAGAAGAAATAGGAGAGTGTGGCTCCTCAAGAGGGCAGAGGGCAGGGATGATCATGCCCTCTACTTGTGGTTGAGAAGTAGGCAAGGTAGGGTCCTCCATTGGTGGGAGGAAGGATGAATGTGGGCTTAATGGCATTGGTATGGTCAAGGCATCCTCCAATATGAGAGAGGTCGATGGAGGATTAACATGAGAAAAGGATTCTTCATTCTGTGGAGGAAAAATAGGGGAAGAAGGGTCTTCCACCTGTGAAGGAGGTTGGTCAAGGACAAGAGGCGAGACCGTGTTGACCATGTGTATATCGTGCTCGTGGGCGCTATCGGTCATGGTCTGGACATTGTTTTGGATAGGCGGATGATTAGGAAAGGGTTGTTTGAAGATATCGATGTGTTGGTTGGGTGGGGCATTTAGGTTGTCCAAGATGAGATCACCCCTGTATATCATGTCTTGAATGATGTTTTTGAAGGTTTGGCAATTGTTGATGTCATGGCTGTGGACGCAATGATAGTGACAGAAGTCGGCCTCCCTATACCAGGTAGGGTTAGCTTTTAAAGGGTCGAATTGAGGTGGTTGGATTGGAGGGAGATTGAGGACCCCCTATTTGACAATTTTTTCCAAAATGAAAGCGTATGATTCTCCAAGTGGAGTGTATGAACGCTAGATGTACCGTTGTTGGAATTATTTGGTGATGCTTGGAGAGGTAGAAGGTTGAGATTGGTCAGTTTTTGTTGAGGATGGTGATCTAACGACCACAGTGTTGGCCACTCCTTTGGATTTGGAGTGGGAAGAAGAAGGTCTGGAAGAAGAAGGGTCATTGGTTCTTGCATTAGTATTACGCAATTTGACCTTATCTTCTTCAATGGCATGGAGTTGAAGCTTTTGAGCCAAGGTGAAAGCTTCGTCGAAAGTGCAAAATGTTTGAATCTGCAAGGTAGAAGAGATGTGCCTAGCACATGCTCGAGAAAAGAGCTCGATGAGTTCAGGTTGAGGCAAGGAGAAGGAGAGTTGGTTGATCAAGCCTCTCTAATGGGTGACAAAATTGACTATTGATTCATCATCAAATTGCCTGATGGAGTAGAGGTCTGTGATTGAGACTTGTTTGGTGATATTGATATAAAAATGGTCGAGAAATAATTGGGCGAGTTGAGTGAATGAAAAGATAGAATGTCTGCTAAGTGAGCTATACCAGTCAAGGGTGGGGCCAAAAAGTGACATGGGAAACATGCGTAGAAGTAACACATCGTCATGGGCTATGAGATAACAAGCATGTCTGAATGCTTGTCAGTGTTGTTGTGGGTCTTCCTTATTCTAGATATGAGAAAATTTAGGAAGCTCCCACTGATTGGGATAAGGTTAGATAGGGATGGAGGGATGAATGGGTTCGTTGTAAATTTGATCATAGGAAAGGACATTGTGTGAACCAAAAATAGAGGTCTCGAGATTAGACATTTTATCCATCAGCATCTTGATGAGATCAGCTGACAGATTGGCAGATGGGGTGCCCCCTAAGTTGTAAGGCACTTGAAAGGTGCTAGAAGGGGCATATGACGTAGTCGATTGTGCTTGTATGGGCGTAACATATTGATAACTAGTCATTGGGACAGAAGTGGAGGCCAAAGGTGGTTGTGTCATGAAAGTTGACTAGATACCGCCCAAGATGGTTGTGTGGTGGCATTGGCAAAAGGGGAGGTAGACAGTCCTGCATTTATAGGCACAAGAGTGTGTGGGGTCGAGACAATCAAGTTCTTGTATGATGTAGAACTTGGTTGAATTGTGTATGGTTGAGAGGGTAATGAAACCCCGATGGAGGTCAGTCTAAAAATAGATGGGGAGACCAAACTTTGCGTATTGACCATGGTCAGGTTAATGGTTGAGGCAAAAGGCTGGGTAGCGTATGGTGTTAATGTCATCGCCGCTTCACCCGAAAGGTCTCACGTTTGGTTCTTCGAGAGATAGTTTTGGAGGGTTTTGACATTGAGGTCCAAGAATCTTTCAAAATCTTAGTCCCCTTCAGGGACTATGGGAGTCTGAGTCAGGGTCGGTCGAGTAGGAGTTCTTTCGGTCTCCGAGTGAAACTCCATTAAAGGACTGGTTATGGACGGGGAAGGCAGAAGTGGTTGATGTCTCGCGTGGTCAAGAAGAGCTTTGGTTTGACTATGTGTCAAAACCATTCAAGGCAAAAGGGTCAGGTTTTAGAAATTGTGTTTTTTCAATTTCAAAGACTCAGAATGTGGTTTTTGGCAGAAAAAGGGGTCGGGTTTTAGGCTGTTGTTTTGAAAAAAAGACTGTGACAGTGACCGACGTTGGTTGAAAAACTGATGTCGGTGAGAACAGATGGCCAACGTCGGTCAGATAACCGATGCCGGCAAGGGAAGGTTGCCGACGTCGGTGGTAAAACCGATGCCGATGACTGTGGTTTCCAGAAACTTAGAAGATTTGAAGATTCTTGGAAAAAAAGAAGAAAACGTCCTCACTAGCTCAAAAAAATAGATAAAACCAAAAAAATAGATGGAGGCAGGCAGACCCTAAGCATTAAATCCTAAGAATCAACTTTTAGAATCTTGTGGCTTATGCCTTAAAGTGATGTTTGCGAGGTTGGCTGTCAGAATGGGTCCTAGAAGAGGTGGTCTATGGATGGTTTCAGGTTTGTTTAGGTGCTCAAGAGTCTGGATTAGGTTCCGTACATGGCCTGGTGCTAAGGAGAAAGCTCCCCTCACTTCACGAGCCCAGTGATAAGCTAATCTCGCTTAGCCAAAATATACTTTCCCTAGAGATTATCCTCTGCCAGAGAACATAGTAGGCTTTCCCCTTGGTGGTGAAATCCAAGTGGGATTGCCGGGACGGGTAAGGTATCCGCTGGGTGATGAAATCCCAGTCGGGCATTGTCTCAGGTAAGTTTTGATGTTTGATTTGTGCAAGTGATTTGGATGTGTAACATAAGTGTGATTAATTCATGATGCGGTTGTTAATTACTAGATGTGAGAAGTGTAAAGGGACCAAGGGGACCAAGGGGGGAGTCGACCAAGGGTTTAGACATGATTTCGGTGTCTACATTTGCCCCTTTTTGTCTTATTAGTTGTTATGAACGAACTGCAAGACAAAAATAGGAGTAGGTTTCCCCAGGTATGGGATGAAGTTGCTTTTGTCTTTTTGGTTGTTCAAGTGAACTGCAAGACAAAAATAGGAGGGTTGGTTGCCCCGATTATGGATGAGGTATTCCACCTCAAAGCAGGAGTCAAGTGAAGGAAATCTGAAATTGGGTGTTGATTTGACAGAAAGTGGATGAAAAATGGTGAAGATTGAGTGTGAACACTGCAAAAGTTGAGATTGCGTGCATACCACTTCACGAGAGGGTCAGGTCAAATTGTCGCAGGTCGAGGGTCAAGGAGTGCCAAAATTGAAATAACTGAGCCCCAGCATTAGTCGTAGCTGATCGGGTTATTCAATCTAAGCTGAAGCTCTAATGGGTCATCGTGCTCCAAGTATCTCGGGCTCAAGAAGTACTCTTGGAAATAGGAAAATGTCTCAAGTAGTGGGGATCAACTGGCTTACGATCCTATACTTGTGAAGGTCAAAATATGTCTGTGCACAATTTTGTTAACCATTCGTGAGGTAGCACATATGCAAAAACAACCAAGGCAACGTCGTCTTGGAAGTGGTCGGAGGTCGAAGGAGATAGGCATGATTTCCATGGTCATTGGTCGAGGTGGATGGATGGATGAAATAATGTGGTGGAGCTAACCTCAGAAGACTGAGTACTGCCTACATAGCCCCTATGTGAAGGGCCTCAGGCCAATGTAGTTCTCCCTAAAAGGGAAGAAGGGTCCAAGTTGTGGATTGGTTTTGGTCGAGGTCAAGTCATGGTCAAAATGAGGATCGTTTATCCATCAGGGAGATGAACAAACGAGGGTGGTCGAGCTAACCCCAGAAGATGTCATGTCATCTGAGTGTTGCCTACATAGCCCCGGTCTTAGGGCCTCAGACCAATGTATTTCAGACAAAGAGGCAAAATGGTTGATGATTGGTGTGGGTCATGTGTCAAAATGATGAGGATAAAAATATGTTACAGCCTTTTCAAAATGGTGTATTTTGTAACATTGGTTGAGGGGTCTTTCATCCCTAGCAATTTTCCATATTCGTGATGGATGTATGCTAAAAATGAATTGAGTCTATTTATGCTTCAACAAGTAATGGTTTATGCTTAACATAAATTGTGTCTGATCGATAGTTTCCATGTGTATTGTTTTCCATAGAAACTATGTGAAATGGACTATGTCATGTTGATGGTCTGAAAATAGGTTTTGGTTTGATTTGGTTTTGGTTTGGTTTGATTGGGTTGAGTTGGCAAAATGATTTGGTTGGATGTGTGACCAGGATGTAAAAAGTGAAAGACGCATTGCTCTTTCATTGACAAGGCCTATAATGATGTCATGGATAAGGGTTTTTATAAATAAAAGTCCCGTTCATACATTACATCGTTGACCAGTGGTTGTGTTAGAGAAGCAATCGAATCACTTGACGTTAAGTGAGATCAAAATCCCTTGAGTATGTTGGGGTGATAGGATTGATTATGTGATATGGAGGGGGAGGGGGAACTCTTCTTGGCAGGAACAACTTTGCCTCTTTTATAGGCGACCCCGAGAATGACTATAAACAAGTCCATGACTTTATAGTTTGTCAGTCAGTTTTTTTTTTTGGAGCAGACTGATCGATGCGGGAAGCCTACGAGGGGATGTTGTCTTGCTTTGTAGTCATGTTGTGAAGCTGATCGATGTGGGAAGCTTCTGAGATAGTGCTGTGTATGTAGCAAAATTTAGGCATAGCCATCCTTCGAGGGAGTGGTCTATATTCTACTTTATATGCTTTTGATATGACTTTGGTGTAACTGTCCTTCAATGGAGCAGTCTAGTAAATAAAACAATTATGTAGCTGTCCTTCGAGGGAGCAGTCTATATTTATGATTTATATGACCTTGGAATATGCATCCCACTTTTATATTTCTTTTTTTCAATTTTTTTGTTTACTGGACTTTGGTCATGGACTTGACTATAGAAGTTTAGAGGGTTCCCCTTTTATTATGACAAAGCATTCACGCTTAACAAAAGGCTTGACTAATGTTTGCAGGGTTGAAGGTTGATAGGAATAGGATTGACGGTGACGGGGAGTGCTCAAGGGATCGATCTCAAGTTAAACATCAAGTGAATAATTACTTGACTAACAGTAGACTGGTCAAAGATGCAAGGCATAAAGGGGCTCAGGTTCTGACAAAGTCCTTGGCCCATGCTTATGTTATGATGCAAGGTCTGAATCAATTAGGAGCAAACTCGCCCCATTTGCTTCATTCCAAATTGGTCACATATTGACTGATGTTGAAGGAGTTGGTTGATGTTTGGTTGAGGTCGGTTGATAGTTGGTCAATGTTTGGTTGAAGTTTGGGGTCGATGTTGAAGAAGTTGGTTGATGTCATGATTAAAAAGTTGGTTGATGTCATGATTAAAAAGTTGGTTGATGTTTGGTCATTGTTTGGTCAATGTCTTGTCAAATGTTTGGTTGAGCTTTGGTCGACGGTCTGGTTGAGGTTGGGTTGAATGTTTGGTCGAAGATAGGTTGAATGTTTGGTCGAGGTCGGGTCGATGCTTGTTTGGTCAATGATTGGTTGATGGTCTGGTTGAGGTCGGGTTGAATGATTGGTCAAGGTCAGGGTTGATGCTTTTTTGGTCGATGATTGGTCGATGGTCTGGTTGAGGTCGGGTTGAATGTTTGGTCGAGGTCAGGTCGATACTTGTTTCGTCGAGGCATAGTCGAGGCTTGGTTGAGGCCTAGTCGAGGTTTAAGATTAAAAGAGTGATTGATATTTGGTTGAGATTGGGTTGAAAGGTTGGTTGAGGCATGTATGAAGGCTGAATTCCCCCAGCAGCTCGGGAAAATGTTTGATAGATTGGTTAAGGTCGGTTGAGGCTTGGTGGTCAGATTGACTGTGTTGATGTCGAATAAGGGGGTCAAAGGTAGCAAAAGGACCATAGTCTGGCGTGGAGATTTTGATTTAGGTGACGAGGTTTTGGAGGCATGTGATTGTGTCGATGATGATGATTTGTCAAATGAGTGGTCAAGAGGATCCTTGATGAGAAGGGTATCCTTTTTTTGGTGTTGATGAATGATAACTTTAAGAGTGCAACAACGCTTAGTGTCATGTCCTGGAGTGTGATGATAGTGACAAAATTTAGAGTTGTCGAGCCAAGATGGTCTTGATCCGAGAGTTGATGAGTGGGACGGTGAGGAGGTTGAAGGTTTGTTGACGATGTGGTTAAGAAGAAGGGTGCCTTTCTCCAAGCATTGGTGAATGACAACCTTGAGGGCACAATAATGCTCAGTGTCGTGCCCAAGTGTGCGATGATACGCACAAATCTGAGTGTCGTCGAACCAGGGTGGTTTTGATCTGAGAGATTGGTATGGTTTAAGAGGTGGGAGATTGATGTGAGAAGACTAGAACAATTGCTGTAACAGCAAGCCATAAGAACTTGCTAATGGGTCTGCATATTTTATTGCAGGAGGGGTTAATGAATTTGGTTTGAGAGGCGTAAAAGGCATTAGTCATACCATCATTTTCACAGGTGGTATAGCCACACGTGTAGATGGTGCTTTGGTGGTGATAGGTGTTGGATGCTTTGGAGGAAATATATGTCTGATGGGTTGAGGGGACAATGGAGGTGACTTGCCCCTGTGAAGTATGGGAGTAGGAAGCACTCCTTTTAAAGTGGACGGATGCAGGTCCAAATTTGAAGGTAATGATGAAGGTGGGGGAAGAATCCTCTGGTGTGGTTTAGTGGCCTTGTTTGGTTTGGGGTGAGGGCCACTATTGTGCGAGGCAAGGTTAGATACAGGTTTGGGTTTAGATGTGGATGGAGGTGAGTGAGATGTAGCAATCTCAGGCAAAAGGCAAGAGGAAACTATGACTGGGTCTTCCTCGGTCGAAATGGTTGAAGAGACTAGTTCTTCTCTTAGTGGAGAAGAAATAGGAGAGTGTGGCTCCTCAAGAGGGTAGAAGGCAGGGATGATCGTGCCCTCTACTTGTGGTTGAGGAGTAGGCAAGGTAGGGTCCTCCATTTGTGAGAGGAAGGATGAATGTGGGCTTAATGGCATTGGTATGGTCAAGGCATCCTCCAATATGAGAGAGGTCGATGGAGGATTAACATGAAAAGAGGATTATTCATCCTGTGGAGGAGAAATAGGGGAAGAAGGGTCTTCCACCTGTGAAGGAGGTTGGTTAAGGACAAGAGGCGAGACCGTGTTGACCATGTGTATATCGTGCTTGTGGGAGCTATCGGTCATGGTCTGGACATTGTTTTGGGTAGGTAGATGATTAGGAAAGGGTTGTTTGAAGATATCGATGTGTTGGTTGGGTGGGGCATTTGGGTTGTCCAAGATGAGATCACCCCTGTCTATCATGTCTTAAATGATGTTTTTGAAGGTTTAGCAATTGTTGATGTCATGGCCGTGGACGCGATGATAGTGATAGAAGTCGGCCTCCCTATACCAGGTAGGGATAGCTTTTGAAGGGTCAAATTGAGGTGGTTAGATTGGAGGGAGATTGAGGACCCCCTGTTTGACAAGTTTTTCCAAAACGAAAGCATATGATTTTCCAAGTGGAGTGTATGAACGCTGGATGTACCGTTGTTGGAATTGTTTAGTGATGCTTAGAGAGGTAGAAGGTTGAGATTGGTCAATTTTTGTTGAGGATGGTGATCTAACGACCACAGTGTTGGCCACTCCTTTGGATTTGGAGTGGGAAGAAGAAGGTCTGGAAGAAGAAGGGTCATTGGTTCTTGCATTAGTATTACGCAATTTGACCTTATCTTCTTCAATGGCACGGAGATCAAGCTTTCGAGCCATGGTGAAAGCTTTGTCGAAAGTGAAAAATGTTTGAATCCGCAAGGTAGAAGAGATGTGCCTAGCACATGCTCGAGAAAAGAGCTCGATGAGGTCAGGTTGAGGCAAGGAGAAGGAGAGCTGGTTGATCAAGCCTCTCCAACGGGTGACAAAATCGACTATTGATTCATCGTCAAATTGCCTGATGGAGTAGAGGTCTGTGATTGAGACTTGTTTGGTGATATTGATAGAAAAATGGTTGAAAAATAATTGCACAAGTTGACTGAATGAAAAGATAGAATGTCTAGTAAGTGAGCTATACCAGTCAAGGGTGGGGCCAAAAATTGACATGGGAAACGTGCATAGAAGTAACGCATCGTCATGGGCTATGAGATAACAAGCATGTCTGAATGCTCATAGGTGCTATTGCGGGTCTTCCTTATTCTAGAAATGAGAAAATTTAGGAAGCTCCCACTAATTGGGATAAGGTTGGATAGGGATGGAGGGATGAATGGGTTCATTGCAAATTTGGTCATAGGAAAGGACATTGTGTGAACCCGAAATAGAGGTCTCAAGATTAGACATTTTGTCCATCAGCATCTTGATGAGATCAGCTGACAGATTGGTAGATGGGGCACCCCCTAGGTTGTAAGGTGCTTGAAAGGTGTTAGAAGCGGCATACGACGTAGTCAGTTGCGCTTGTATGGGCACAACGTATTGATAACTAGTCATTGGGACAAAAGTGGAGGCTAAGGGTGGTTGTGTCATGAAAGTAGAAGGCATAAGTTGACTAGATACCACCCAAGATGGTTGTGTGGCAGAATTGGCAAAAGGGGAGGTAGACACTCCTGCATTTATAGGCACAAGAGTGTGTGGGGTCGAGACAATCAAGTTCTTGTATGATGTAGAACTTGGTTGAATTGTGTATGGTTGAGGGGGTAATGAAACCCCGATGGAGGTCAGTCTAAAAATAGATGGGGAGGCCAAACTTTGCATATTGGCCATGGTCGGGTTAATGGTTGAGGCAAAAGGCTGGGTAGCGGATGGTGTTAATGTCATCGCCGCTTCAAACAAAAGGTCTCACGTTTGGTTCCTCGTGAGATAGTTTTGGAGGGTTTTGACATTTAGGTCCAAGAATATTTTGAAATCTTAGTCCCCTTCAGGGACTATGGGAGTCTGAGTCAGGGTTGGTCGAGTAGGAGTTCTTTCGGTCTCCGAGTGGAACTACATTATAGGACTGGTTATGGACGGGGAAGGCAGAAGCGGTTGATGTCTCGCATGGTCAAGAAGAGCCTTGGTTTGACTGCGTGTCAAAACCATTCAAGCTGAAAGGGTCAGGTTTCAAAAACTATGTTTCTTTAGTTTTAGAGACTCAGAATGTGGTTTTTGGCAAAAAAGGGGTCGGGCTTTAGGCTTCTGTTTTGAAAAAAAGACTGTGACAATGACCGACATCGGTTGAAAAATTGATGTCGCTGAGAACAGATGGCCGACGTCAGTCAGATAACCGATGCTGGAAAAGGAAGGTTGCTGACATCAGTGGTAAAACCGATGCAGGTGACTGTGCTTTTCAAAAACTTAGAATATTTGAAGATTCTTGGAAAAAAGGAAAAAAATGTCCTCACTAGCTCAAAAAAATAGATAGGAACAAAAAAATAGATGGAGACAGGCAGACCCTAAGCGTTAAATTCTAAGAATCAACTTTTAGAATCTTGTGGCTTATGCCTTAAAGTGATGTTTGGGAGGTTGGCTGTCAGAATGGGTCCTAGAAGAGGTGGTCTATGGATGGTTTCAGGTTTGTTTAGGTGCTCAAGAGTCTGGATTAGGTTCCGTACATGGCCTGGTGCTAAGGAGAAAGCTCCCCTCACTTCACGAGCCCAGTGATAAGCTAATCTCGCTTAGCCAAAATATACTTTTCCTAGAGATTATCCTCTGCCAGAGAATAGAGTGGGCTTTCCCCTTGGTGGTGAAATCTAAGTGGGATTGCCGGGATGGGTAAGGTATCCGCTGGGTGATGAAATCCTAGTCGGGCCTTGTCTCAGGTAAGTTTTGATGTTTGATTTGTGCAAGTGATTTGGATGTGTAACATAAGTGTGATTAATTCATGATGCGGTTGTTAATTACTATATGTGAGAGCTAATAATGTAAGCAAGCAAAAATGAAATGCAATGTGTTTTAAGCCCAAGTCGAAATGTTAGTTCGTATGAAGACAAATGGAGAAAGGGTTGAAGAGTATGACTTTTAACTAGTCTATGATGCAAGAAAAGAAAGAAGAGTTCTTTTTAATCCTGCTTATGATGTCTTTTGGAAGAGATATAGAAGAAAGAGGTGGAAAGGAGAAACCTAATGCACCCTATATGAAAAGAAAGAAAAGAACCCAAGGAAGACCCTAGGATTCCATCGGGCGTGTTAGAATGTTTCTATACGATTTTTGCTTTCACATTCGAGAAGGAAATGAGAAACTAAGAAGAAATGGTCTAAGGCTTGTATGTACCTAGATGAAGTCATGCGCACCATTATCCAGACATCATGAGAACTCCTCTTTGGTTGTGGAGGATGACACTTGTAGAAGAAAGAGACAAATAAAGAAGGTGTTAGATGAGGAGATGGTGGGCTGCCAAGCGAAAGCTTGATCCCAAAAGTACAATGACTTCCTTGAGGGATGTCAACCCACTTATTGATAAAAATAATGTCTAATAAAAGGCAGAATGATAAAAGACTGAAATGATTAAATACTGAAAAGGAAATGGAAGCAAATGCTTACCTAAATGCTGCTGTCAGCCTGGTCACAGTCACCGACGTCGGTTAGGCTGCCAGCATTGGTTGGTCAAGGTCTGTCGAAGTCGATTAGTCTGTCGATGTCAGTGAAGGTAGTGGCCGATGTCAATCGGGGCAGTAGTATTTGGATGAGGTCAGGTCAAGTTTTTGGTCTGTGTACGGGTATGTGGTCTGTTTGGGGTCAGCATAGTGGCTTGAGGTGTCTGTGGAGAGGTCTGGGGCAATGGATAGAATGTCAATAAGGAATAGAGGGATAGAGGAGGCCAACAAGGAGATAAGGATTTGGGTCTAGTCTGGAAGTGATGAATGGGAGCTAACAGTTAATACATTTCTAGATTATTGAAATGAAATAAAGAAACATTCTTAGCTCATACCTGTTGAAGAAGAAATGTTGCTGATGGGTTGTACCTGTTACTGATTCTACTGGTGTGAAGGCCCTGTTGCTATTGGAGTGGCTGATGCAGAGTTTTTGTTGTTGTTGTTGTAGCTGGTGTAGAATCCCTATGAGAGAGAGAGTGAGAGGTCTGGTGGATTGAAGACTAGATGATGGGTTGATTGTTGAAGGTCGAAAGGCGGATTGAAAGATTGAGAAACACGGATTGAAGATTGAAAAATCAGATGAAGATTGAAAGAGCCAAATCCTGCATTTGGGTCAAGAATGCATTCTTGAAGGTAATCGACGCCAACAATATCACCGACGTTGGTTGAAAGTTGACCAACGTCAGCCACTGGAAGGTAGGTAAAAAGACTAAAAATAGCCTTTCGTTCGTTTTCCCAACTGTCGGGTCAGCGGGTCGGGGGAAGAAACGGCCGAAGGTGGGTTAAAATGAATGAGAGGATAGGAATAGGTCATGAATGGGGTTTAGGTATTTAAGACTTGGCATGGGTTGAGGAATGGAATCCAAGGAGGGCATCCAAGGGTGGTGAGGTGTCAAGGGTGAGGTGGCAAGGGGAGAGAGAGAATTATTAAATTTAAAATAGATCATTATTTTAAATTAATAAGACATAGGTGGGTTATGGTTAGAAGTGTAAAGGGACCAAGGGGACCAAGGGGAGAGTCAACCAAGGGTTTAGACATGATTTTGGTGTCTACATTTGCCCCTTTTTGTCTTATTGGTTGTTCTGGATGAACTGCAAGACAAAAATAGGAGTAGGTTTCCCCAAGTATGGGATGAGGTTGCTTTCATCTTGTTGGTTGTTCAAGTGAACTGCAAGACAAAAATAGGAGGGTTGGTTACCCCGATTATCGATGAGGTATTCCCCCTCAAAGCAGGAGTCCAGGGAAGGGAATCTAAAATTGAGTGTTGATTTGATAGAAATTGGATGAAAAATGGTGAAGATTGAGTGTGAACGCTGCAAAAGTTGAGATTGCGCGCATACAACTTCACGAGAGGGTCAGGTCAAATTATCGCAGGTTGAGGGTTAAGGAGTGCCAAAATTGAAATAACCGAGCCCCAGCATTAGTCGTAGCTGATCGAGTTATTCAATCTAAGCTAAAGCTCCAATGGGTCATCGTGCTCCAAGTATCTCGGGCTCAGGAAGTGCTCTTGGAAACACGAAAATGTCACAAGTAGTGGGGATCAACCGGCTTGCGATCCTATACTTGTGAAGGTCAAAATATGTCTGCGCACAATTTTGTTAACTATTCATGAGGTAGCACATATGCAAAAATAACCAAGGCAACGTTGTCTTGGAAGTGGTCGGAGGTCGAAGGAGATAAGCGCGATCTCCATGGTCATTGGTTGAGGTGGATGGATGGACGAAAGAATGTGGCCGAGCTAACCTCAGAAGACTGAGTGCTGCCTACATAGCCCCTGTGTGAAGGGCCTCAGGCCAATGTAGTTCTCCCTAAAAGGGAGGAAAGGTCCAAGTTGTGGATTGGTTTTGGTCGAGGTCAAGTCATGGTCAAAAGGAGGATAGTTTGTCCATCAAGGAGATGAATAAATGAGGGTGGTCGAGCTAACCCCAGAAGATGTCATGTCATCTGAGTGTTGCCTACATAGCCCCAGTCTTAGGGCCTTAGACCAATGTAGTTCAGACAAAGAAGCAAAATGGTTGATGATTGGTGTGGGTCATGTGTCAAAATGATGAGGAGAAAAAGATGTTACAGCTTTTTCTAAATGGTGTATTCTATAACATTGGTTGAGGGGTCTTTCATCCCTAGCAATTTTCCATATTCGTGATGGATGTATGCTAAAAATGAATTGAGTCTATTTATGCTTCAGCAAGTAATGGTTTATGCTTATCATAAATTGTGTCTGATCGATAGTTTCCATGTGTATTATTTTCCATAGAAACTATGTGAAATGGACTATGTCATGTTGATGGTCTGAAAATAGGTTTTGGTTTGATTTGGTTTTGGTTTGGTTTAATTGGGTTGAGTTGGCAAAATGATGTCATGGATAAGGGTTTTTAGAAATAAAATCCCCGTTCATGCATTACGTCGTTGACCAGTGGTTGTGTTAGAGAAGCAATCGAATCACTTGACGTTAAGTGAGCTCAAAATCCCTTGAGTATGTTGCGGTGATAAGATTGATTATGTGATATGGAGGGGGTGGGGGAACCATTTTTGGTAGGAACAACTTTGCCCCTTTTATAGGTGTCCCCTTGAATGACTATAGACAAGTCCATGAATTTATAGTTTGTCATTCAGTTTTTTTTTTTTGGAGCAGACTGATCGATGCAGGAAGCCTGCGAGGGGATGTTGTCTTGCTTTGTCGTCATGTTGTGAAGCTGATCAATGCGAGAAGCTTCTGAGATAGTGCTATGTATGTAGCAAAATTTAGGCATAGCCATCCTTTGAGGGAGTGGTCTATATTCTTCTTTATATGCTTTTGATATGACTTTGGCCTAGCTATCCTTCAAGGGAGTAGTCTAGTAAATACAACAATTATGTAGCTGTCCTTCGAGGGAGCAGTCTACATTTATGATTTATATGACATTGGAATATGCATCCCACTTCTATTTTTTTATTTTTTTTTTGATTTTTTTGTTGACTGGACTTTGGTCATGGACTTGACTATAGAAGTTTAAAGGGTTCCCCTTTTATTAGGACAAAGCATTCACGCTTGACAAAAGGGTTGACTGATGTTTGCAGAGTTGAAGGTTGATAGGAATAGGAATGACGGTGACGGGGAGTGCTCAAGGGATCGAGCTCAAGTTAAACATCAAGTGAATAATTACTTGACTAATGGTAGACTAGTCAAAGATGCAAGGCATAAAGGGGCTCAGGTTCTGACAAAGTCCCCAGCCCATGCTTGTGTTATGATGCAAGGTCCGAATCAATTAAGAGCAAACTTGCCCCATTTGCTTCATTTCAAATTGGTCACATGTTGACTGATGTTGAAGGAGTTGGTTGATGTTAGGTTGAGGTCAGTTGATAGTTGGTCAATGTTTGGTTGAAGTTTGGGGTCGATGTTGAAGAAGTTGGTTGATGTCATGAATAAAAAGTTGGTTGATGTTTGGTCATTGTTTGATCGATGTCTGGTCAAATGTTTGGTTGAGGTTTAGTCGACGATCTAGTTGAGGTCAGGTTGAATGTTTGGTCGAGGTCAGGTCGATGCTTGTTTGGTCGATGATTGGTTGATGGTCTGGTTGAGGTCGGGTTGAATGATTGGTCAAGGTTAGGGTTGATGCTTGTTTGGTTGATGATTGGTTGATGGTCTGGTTGAGGTCGGCTTGAATGTTTGGTCGAAGATAGGTTGAATGTTTGGTCGAGGTCGGGTCGATACTTGTTTGGTCGAGGCATAGTCGAGGCTTGGTTGAGGCCTAGTCGAGGTTTAAGATTAAAAGAGTGATTGATATTTGGTCGAGACTGGGTTGAAAGGTTGGTTGAGGCATGGATGAAGGCTGAATTCCCCCAGTAGCTAGGGAGAATATTTGATAGATTGGTCAAGGTCGGTTGAGGCTTGGTGGTCAGATTGACTGTGTTGATATCAAATAAGGGGGTTAAAGGTGGCAAAAGGACCATAGTCTGGCATGGAGATTTTGATTTAGGTGACGAGGTTTTGGAGGCATGTGATTGTGTCGGTGATGATGATTTGTCAAATGGGTGGTCAAGAGGATCCTTGATGAGAAGGGTATCCTTTTTTTGGTGTTGACGAATGATAACTTTAAGAGCGCAACAACGCTCAGTGTCATGTCTCAGAGTGTGATGATAGTGACAAAATTTAGAGTTGTCAAACCAAGATGGTCTTGATCCAAGAGTTGATGAGTGGAACGGTGAGGAGATTGAAGGTTTGTTGATGATGTGGTCAAGAAGAAGGGTGTCTTTCTCTAAGCATTGGTGAATGACAACCTTGAGGGCACAACAATGCTCAGTTTCATGCCCAGGCGTTTGATGATACGCACAAATTTGAGTGTCATCGAACCAGGTTGGTTTTGGTCTGAGAGATTGGTATGGTTTAAGAGGCGGGAGATTGATGCGAGAAGACTGCAATAATTACCGTAACATCAAGGCATAAGAACCTACTAATGGGTCTACGTGTTTTGTTGCAGGAGGGGTTGATGACTTTGGTTTGAGAGGCGTAAAAGGCGTTGGTCGTACCATCATTTTTGTGGGTGGTATAGCCACATGTGTAGATGACGCTTTGGTGGTGATAGGTGTTGGATGCTTTGGAGGAAATATATGTCTGATGGGTTGAGGGGACAATGGAGGCGACTTGCCCCTGTGAAGTATGAGAGTAGGAAGCACTCCTATTAAAGTGGTCGGATGAAGGCCCAAAATTGAAGGTTATGATGAAGGTGGGGGAGGAATCCTCTAGTGTGGTTTAGTGGCCTTGTTTGGTTTGGGGCGAGGGCCACTATTGTGCGAGGCAAGGTTAGATACAAGTTTGGGTTTAGATGTGGACGGATGTGAGTGAGATGTAGCAATCTCAGGCAAAAGGCAAGAGGAAACTGTGACTGGGTCTTCCTCGGTCGAAATGGGTGAAGAGACTAGTTCTTCTCTTGGTGGAGAAGAAATAGGAGAGTGTGGCTCCTCAAGAGGGTAGGGATGATCGTGCCCTCTACTTGTGGTTGAGGAGTAGGCAAGGTAGGGTCCTCCATTGGTGGGAGGAAGGATGAATATGGGCTTAATGGCGTTGGTATGGTAAAGGCGTCCTCAAATATGAGAGAGGTCGATGGAGGATTAACAGGAGAAGAGGATTCTTCATCCTGTGGAGGAGAAATAGGGGAAGAAGGGTCTTCCACCTGTGAAGGAGGTTGGTCAAGGACAAGAGGTGAGACCATGTTGACCGTGTGTATATCGTGCTCATGGGAGCTATCGGTCATGGTCTAGACATTGTTTTGGGTAGGCGAATGATTAGGAAAGGGTTGTTTGAAGATATTGATGTGTTGGTTGGGTGGGGCATTCGGGTTGTCCAAGATGAGATCACCCATGTCTATCATGTCTTGAATGATGTTTTTGAAGGTTTGGCAATTGTTGATGTCATGGTCGTGGACGCGATGATAGTGACAGAACTCAGCTTCCCTATACCAGGTAGGGATAGCTTTTGAAGGGTCAAATTGAGGTGGTCAGATTGGACAGAGATTGAGGACCCCCTATTTGACATTTTTTTCCAAAATGGAAGCGTTTGATTCTCCAAGTGGAGTGTATGAACGTTGGATGTACCGTTTTTGGAATTGTTTGGTGATGCTTGGAAAGGTAGAAGGTTGAGATTGGTCAATTTTTGTCGAGGATGGTGATCTAACGACCACAGTGTTGGCCACTCCTTTGGATTTGGAGTGGGAAGAAGAAGGTCTGGAAGAAGAAGGGTCATTGGTTCTTGCATTAGTATTACGCAATTTGACCTTATCTTCTTCAATGGCACAGAGTTCAAGCTTTCAGACCATGGTGAAAGCTTCATCAAAAGTGCGGAATGTTTGAATCTGCAAGGTAGAAGAGATGTGCCTGGCACATGCTCGAGAAAAGAGATCGATGACCTCAGGTTTAGGCAAGGAGAAGGAGAGCTGGTTGATCAAGCCTCTCCAACGGGCGACAAAATCGACTATTGATTCATCGTCAAATTGCCTGATGGATTAGAGGTATGTGATTGAGACTTGTTTGGTGATATTGATAGAAAAATGGTTGAGAAATAATTGGGTGAGTTGAGTGAATGAAAAGATAGAATGTCTGGTAAGTGAGCTATACCAGTCAAGGGCAGGGCCAGAAAGTGACATGGGAATCGTGCGTAGAAGTAACGCATCGTCATGGGCTATGAGATAACAAGCATGTCTGAATGCTAGAAGGTGTTGTTGTGGGTCTTCCTTATTCTAGAAATGAGAAAATTTAGGAAGATACCACTAATTGGGATAAGGTTAGATAGGGACGGAGGGATGAATGGGTTCATTGCAAATTTGGTCATAGGAAAGGACATTGCGTGAACCAGAAATAGGGGTCTCGAGATTAGACATTTTGTCCATCAGCATCTTGATGAGATCAGCTGACAGATTGGTGGATGGGGCACCCCCTAGGTTGTAAGGTGCTTGAAAGGTGTTAGAAGGGGCATACGACGTAGTTGGTTGCGCTTGTATGGGCACAACGTATTGATAACTAGTCGTTGGGACAGAAGTGGAGGCCAAGGGTGGTTGTGTCATGAAAGTAGAAGGCATAAGTTGACTAGATACCACCCAAGATGGTTGCGTGGTGGCATTGGCAAAAGGGGAGGTAGACACTCCTCCATTTATAGGCACAAGAGTGTGTGGGGTCGATACATTCAAGTTCTGGTATGATGTAGAACTTGGTTGAATTGCGTATGGTTGAGGGGTTAATGAAACCCCGATGGAGGTTGGTATAAAAATAGATGGGGAGGCCAAACTTTGCGTATTGGCCATGGTCAGGTTAATGGTTGAGGTAAAAGGCTGGATAGCGGATGGTGTTAATGTCATCGCCGCTTCACCTGAAAGGTCTCACGTTTGGTTCCTCACGAGATAGTTTTGGAGGCTTTTGACATTGAAGTCCAAGAATCTTTTGAAATCTTGGTCCCCTTCAGGGACTATGGGAGTCTGAGTCGGGGTCGATCGAGTAGGAGTTCTTTCGGTCTCCGAGTGGAACTCCATTATAGGACTAGTTATGGATGGGGAAGGCGGAAGCGGTTGATGTCTTGCATGGTCAAGAAGAGCCTTGGTTTGACTGCGTGTCAAAACCATTCAAGGCAAAAGGGTCAAATTTTAGAAACTGTGTTTTTTCAGTTTTAGAGACTCAGAATGTGGTTTTTGGCAGAAAAAGGGGTCAAGTTTTAGGCTGCTATTTTGAAAAAATACTGTGACAGTGACCGACGTTGGTTGAAAAACTGATGTCAGTGAGAACAGATGGCCGACGTCCGTCAGATAACTGATGCCGGCAAGGGAAGGTTGCCGACGTCAGTGGTAAAACCGATGCCAGTGACTGTGGTTTCTATAAACTTAAAAGATTTGAATATTCTTGGAAAAATGGAAGAAAATGTCCAGACTAGCTCAAAAAACCAGATAGGAAAAGAAAAACAGATGGAGACAGGCATACCCTAAGCGTTATATCCTAAGAATCAACTTTTAGAATCTTGTGGCTTATGCCTTAAAGTGATGTTTGGGAGGTTGGATGTCAGAATGGGTCCTAGAAGGGGTGGTCTATGGATGGTTTTAGGTTTGTTTAGGTGCTCAAGAGTCTGGATTAGGTTTCGTACATGGCTTGGTGCTAAGGAGCAAGCTCCCCTCACTTCACGAGCCCAGTGATAAGTTGGTCTCTCTTAGCCAAAATATACTTTCTCTAGAGATTATTCTCTGCCAGAGAACAGAGTGGGCTTTCCCCTTGGTGGTGAAATCCAAGTGGGATTGCTAGGATGGGTAAGGTATCCACTGGGTGATGAAATCCCAATCGGGCCTTGTCTCAGGTAAGTTTTGATGTTTGATTTATGCAAGTGATTTGGATGTGTAACATAAGTGTGATTAATTCATGATGCAGTTG
Source organism: Torreya grandis (assembly GCA_037957365.1). Lineage (NCBI taxonomy): Eukaryota > Viridiplantae > Streptophyta > Pinopsida > Cupressales > Taxaceae > Torreya > Torreya grandis. The sequence continues at coordinate 365,022 of JARHVA010001191.1, forward strand.
TTAATTACTAGATGTGAGAGCTAATAATGCAAGCAAGTAGAAATGAAATGCAATGTGTTTTAAGCCCAAGTCAAATATTATTTCGTATGAAGACAAATGGAGAAAGGGTTGAAGAGTATGACTTTTAACTAGTCTATGATGCAAGAAAAGAAAGAAGAGTTCTTTTTAATCCTGCTTATGATGTCTTTTGGAAGAGATATAGAAGAAAGAGGTGGAAAGGAGAAACCTAATGCACCCTATATGAAAAGAAAGAAAAAATCCCAAGGAAGACCCTAGGATCCCATCGGGAGTGCTAGAATGTTTCTATACGATTTTTGCTTTCACGTTCGAGAAGGAAATGAGAAACTAAGAAGAAATGGTCTAAGGCTTGTATGTACCTGGATGAAGTTGTGCGCACTGTTATCCAGATGTCGTGAGAACTCCTCTTTGGTTGTGGAGGATGACACCTGCAGAAGAAAGAGACTAAAACAAAGAAGGTGTTAGATGAGGAGATGGTGGGCTGCCAAGTGAAAGCTTGATCCCAGAAGTACAATGACTTCCTTGAGGGATGTCAACCCACTTATTGATAAAAATAATGTCTGATAAAAGGCAGAATGATAAAAGACTAAAATGATTAAAGACTGAAATGATTAAAGACTAAAAAGGAAATGGAAGCAAATGCTTACCTGAATGTTGTTGTCGGCCTGGTCACAGTCGCTAACGTCGGTTAGGCTTCTGGCGTCGGTTGGTCAAGGTCTGTCGACGTCGATGAAGGTAGTGGCCAACGTCAATCAGGGTAGTAGTCTTTGGATGAGTTCAGGTTGAGTTTTTGGTCTTTGTACAGATCTGTGGTCTGTTTGGGGTTAGCATAGTGGCTTGAGGTGTCTGTGCAGAGGTCTGGGGCAGTGGATAGAATGTCAAAAATGGATAGAGGGATAGAGGAGGCCAACAGGAAGATAAGGATTTAGGTTTGATTTGGAAGTGTTGAATGGGAGATAACAGTTAATACATTTCTAGATTATTGAAATGAAATAAAGAAACATTCTTAGCTCATACCTTTTGAATAAGAAATGTTGCTGATGGGTTGTACCTGTTGTTGATTCTACTGGTGTGAAGGCACTGTTGCTAGTGGAGTGGCTGATGTAGAGTTCCTATTGTTGTTGTAGCTAGTGTAAAAGCCCTATGAGAGAGAGAGTGAGAGGTCTGGTGGATTGAAGACTAGAAGATTGGCTGATTGTTGAAGGTTGAAAGGCAGATTGAAAGATTGAGAAACAAAGATTAAAGATTGAAAAACTAGATGAAGATTGAAAGAGCTGAATCTTGCATTTGGGTCAAGAACGCATTCTTGAAGGTAACAGACGTCGGCAATATCGCCGACGTCGATCAAAATTTGACCGACGTCAGCGGCTGGAAGGTAGGTAAAAAGGCTAAAAATAGCCTTTCATCCGTTTTCCCAACTGCCGGGTCAGCGGGTTGGGGGAAGAAACGGTCAAAGGTGGGTTAAAATGAACGAGAGGATAGGAATAGGTCATGAATGGGGTTTAGGTATTTAAGACTTGCCATGGGTTGAGGAATGGAATCCAAGGAGGGCATCCAAGGGTGGTGAGGTGTCAAGGGTGAGGTGGCAAGGGGAGAGAGAATTATTAATTTAAAATAGATAATTATTTTAAATCAATAATACATAGGTGGGTTATGGTTAGAAGTGTAAAGGGACAAAGGGGACCAAGGGGGGAGTCGACCAAGTGTTTAGATAGGATTTCGGTGTCTATATTTGCCCCTTTTTATCTTGTTGGTTATTCTAGATGAACTGTAAGACAAAAATAGGAGTAGGTTGCCCCAGGTATGGGATGAGGTTTCTTTTGTCTTGTTGGTTGTTCAAGTGAACTGCAAGACAAAAATAGGAGGGTTGGTTGCCCTGATTATGGATGAGGTATTCCCCCTCAAAGTAGGAGTCGAGGGAAGGGAATCTAAAATTGGTAGCTGATTTGACAGAAAGTGGATGAAAAATGGTGAAGATTGAGTGTGAACGCTGCAAAATTTGAGATTGCATGCATACCACTTCACGAGAGGGTCAGGTCAAATTTTTGCAGGTCGAGGGTCAAGGAGTGCCAAAATTGAAATAACTGAGCCCCAGCATTAGTCGTAGTTGATCAGGTTATTTAATCTAAGCTGAAGCTCCAATGGGTCATTGTGCTCCAAGTATCTCGAGCTCAGGAAGTGCTCTTGGAAACATGAAAATGTCACAAGTAGTGGGGATCAACCGGCTTGTGATCCTATACTTGTGAAGGTCAAAATATGTTTGTGCACAATTTTGCTAACCATTCATGAGGTAACACATATGCAAAAACAACCAAGGCAACGTTGTCTTGGAAGTGGTCAGAGGTCGAAGGAGATAGGCACAATCTCCATGGTCATTGGTCGAGGTAGATGGATGGACGAAAGAATGTGGCCGAGCTAACCTCAGAAGACTGAGTGCTGCGTACATAGCCCCTGTGTGAAGGGCCTCAGGCCAATGTAGTTCTCCCTAAAAGGGAGGAAGGGTCCAAGTTGTGGATTGGTTTTGGTCGAGGTCAAGTCATGGTCAAAAGGAGGATAGTTTAACCATCAGGGAGATGAACAAATGAGGGTGGTCGAGCTAACCCCAGAAGATGTCATGTCATCTGAGTGCTGCCTACATAGCCCCAGTCTTAGGGCCTTAGACCAATGTAGTTTAGACAAAGGGGCAAAATGGTTGATGATTGGTGTGGGTCATGTGTCAAAATGATGAGGAGAAAAAGATGTTACAGCCTTTTCCAAATGGTGTATTTTGTAACATTAGTTGAGGGGTCTTTCATCCCTAGCAATTTTCCATATTCATGATGGATGTATGCTAAAAATGAATTGAGTTTATTTATGCTTCAGCAAGTAATGGTTTATGCTTAACATAAATTGTGTCTGGTCGATAGTTTCCATGTGTATTATTTTCCCTAGAAACTATGTGAAATGGACTATGTCATGTTGATGGTCTGAAAATAGGTTTTGGTTTGATTTGGTTTTGGCTTGGTTTGATTGGGTTGAGTTGGCAAAATGATTTGGTTAGATGTGTGACCAAGATGTAAAAAGTGAAAGGTGCGTTGCTCTTTCATTGACAAAGCCTATAATGATGGCATGGATAAGGGTTTTTAGAAACAAAATCCCCATTCACGCATTACATCGTTGACCAGTGGTTGTGTTAGAGAAGCAATCGAATCACTTGATGTTAAGTGAGCTCGAAATCCCTTGAGTATGTTGGGGTGATAGGATTGATTATGTGATATGGAGGGGGAGGGGGAACCCTTTTTGGTAGCAACAACTTTGCCCCTTTTATAGGTGACCCCGAGAATGACTATAGACAAGTCCATGACTTTATAGTTTGTCAGTCAGTTTTTTTTTTTGGAGCAGACTGATCGATGCGGGAAGCCTGAGAGGGGATGTTGTCTTGCTTTGTGGTCATATTGTGACGCTGATCAATGCGGGAAGCTTCTGAGATAGTTCTGTGTATGTAGCAAAATTTAGGCATAGCCATCCTTCGAGGGAGTGGTCTATATTCTGCTTTAGATGCTTTTGATATGACTTTGGCCTAACTGTCCTTCAATAGAGCAGTCTAGTAAATAAAGCAATTATGTAGCTGTCCTTCGAGGGAGCAGTCTACATTTATGATTTATATGACCTTGGAATATGCATCCCACTTTTATATTTCTTTTTTTTTATTTTTATGTTTACTGGACTTTGGTCATGGACTTGACTATAGAAGTTTAGAGAGTTCCCCTTTTATTAGGACAAAGCATTCACGCTTGACAAAAGGGTTGACTGATGTTTACAGGGTTGAAGGTTGATAGGAATAGGAATGACGGTGACAGGGAGTACTCAAGGGATCGAGCTCAAGTTAAACGTCAAGTGAATAATTACTTGACTAATGGTAGACTAGTCAAAGATGCAAGGCATAAAGGGGCTCAGGTTCTGACAAAGTCCCTGGCCCATGCTTGTGTTATGATGCAAGGTCCAAATCAATTAGGAGCAAACTTGCCCCATTTGCTTCATTCCAAATTGGTCACATGTTGACTGATGTTGAAGGAGTTGGTTGATGTTTCGTTGAGGTCAGTTGATAGTTGGTCAATGTTTGGTTAAAGTTTGGGGTCGATGTTGAAGAAGTTGGTTGATGTCATGATTAAAAATTTGGTTGATGTTTGGTCATTGTTTGGTCGAATATTTGGTTAAGGTTTGGTCGACAGTCTGGTTGAGGTTGGGTTGAATGTTTGGTCGAAGATATGTTTGGTCGAGGTCAGGTTGATGCTTGTTTGGTCGATGGTCTGGTTGAGGTCGGGTTGAATGATTGGTCAAGGTCAGGGTTTATGCTTGTTTGGTCGATGATTGGTCGATGGTCTGGTTGAGGTTGGGTTGAATGTTTGGTCGAAGATAAGTTGAATGTTTGGTCGAGGTTGGGTCGATACTTGTTTGTTCGAGGCATAGTCAACGCTTGGTTGAGGCCTAGTCAAGGTTTAAGATTAAAAGAGTGATTGATATTTGGTCGAGACTGGGTTGAAAGGTTGGTTGAGGCGTGGATGAAGGTTGAATTCCCCCAGTGGCTAGGGAGAATGTTTGATAGATTGGTCAAGGTCGGTTGAGGCTTGGTGGTCAGATTGACTGTGTTGATGTCAAATAAGGGGGTCAAAGGCAGCAAAAGGACCATAGTCTTGCGTGGAGATTTTGATTTAGGTGACGAGGTTTTAGAGGCATGTGATTGTGTCAGTGATGATGATTTGTCAAATGGGTGGTCAAGAGGATCCTTGATGAAGAGGGTATCCTTTTTTTGGTATTAACGAATGACAGATTTAAGAGCACAACAATGCTCAGTGTCATGTCCTGAAGTGTGATGATAGTGACAAAATTTAGAGTTTTCGAACCAAGATGGTCTTGATCCGAGAGTTGATGAGTGGGACGGTGAGGAGGTTGAAGGTTTGTTGACGATGTGGTCAAGAAGAAGGGTGTCTTTCTTGAAGCATTGGTGAATGATAACCTTGAGGGCACAACAATGCTCAGTGTCGTGCCCAGGCATGTGATGATATGCACAAATCTGAGTGTCATCAAAATAGTGTGGTTTTGGTCTGAGAGATTGGTATGGTTTAAGAGGTGGGAGATTGATGTGAGAAGACTGCAACAATTGCCGTAACATCAAGGCATAAGAACCTGCTAATGGGTCTGCATGTTTTGTTGTAGGAGGGGTTGATGACTTTGGTTTGAGAGGCGTAAAAGGTGTTAGTCATACCATCATTTTTGCAGGTGGTATAGCCACACGTGAAGATGGTGCTTTGGTGGTGATAGGTGTTGGATGCTTTGGAGGAAATATATGTCTGATGGGTTGAGGGGACAATGGAGGCGACTTGCCCCTATGAAGTATGGGAGTAGGAAGCACTCCTATTAAAATGGATGGATGCGGGCCCAAAATTGAAGGTAATGATGAAGGTGGGGGAGGAATCCTCTGGCATGGTTTAGTGGCCTTGTTTGGTTTGGGGCGAGGGCCACTATTGTGTGAGGTGATGTTAGATACATGTTTGGGTTCATATGTGGATAGAGGTGAGTGAGATGTAGCAATCTCAGGCAAAAGGCAAGAGGAAACTGTGTCTATGTCTTCGTCGATCAAAATGGGTGAAGAGATTGGTTCTTCTCTTGGTGGAGAAGAAATAGGAGAGTGTGGCTCCTCAAGAGGGCATAGGGCAGGGATGATCATGCCCTCTATTTGTGGTTGAGGAATAGGCAAGGTAGGGTCCTCCATTGGTGGGAAGAAGGATGAATGTGGGCTTAATGGCATTAGTATGGTCAAGGCATCCTCCAATATGAGAGAGGTCGATGGAGGATTAACAAGAGAAGAGGATTCTTCATCTTGTGGAGGAGAAATAGTGGAAGAAGGGTATTCCATCTGTGAAGGAGGTTGGTCAAGGACAAGAAGCGAGACTGTGTTGACCATGTGTATATTGTGCTCATGGGAGCTATCGATCATGGTTTGGACATTGTTTTGGGTAGGTGGATGATTAGGAAAGGGTTGTTTGAAGATATCGATGTGTTGGTTGGGTGGGGCATTCGAGTTGTCCAAGATGAGATCACCCCTGTCTATCATGTCTTGAATGATGTTTTTGAAGGTTCGGCAATTGTTGATGTCATGGCCGTGGACGCGATGATAGTGACAGAAGTCAGCCTCCCTATACCAGGTAGGGATAGCTTTTGAAGGGTTGAATTGAGGTGGTCAGATTGGAGGGAGATTGAGGACCCCCTGTTTGACAAGTTTTTCCAAAATGGAAGCATATGATTCTCCAAGTGGAGTGTATGAACGCTGGATGTACCATTGTTGGAATTGTTTGGTGATGCTTGGAGAGGTAGAAGGTTGAGATTGGTCAGTTTTTGTCGAGGATGGTGATCTAATGACCATAGTGTTTGCCACTCCTTTAGATTTTGAGTGGGAAGAAGAAGGTTTGGAAGAAGAAGGGTCATTGGTTCTTGCATTAGTATTACGCAATTTGGCCTTATCTTCTTTAATGGCACAGATTTCAAGCTTCCGGGCCATGGTAAAAGCTTTGTCAAAAGTGCAAAATGTTTGAATCCGCAAGGTAGAAGAGATGTGCCTAGCACATGCTTGAGAAAAGAGCTCGATGAGGTCAGGTTGAGGCAAGGAGAAGGAGAGCTGGTTGATCAAGCCTCTCCAACTGGCGACAAAATCGACTATTGATTCATCATCAAATTGCCTGATGGAGTAGAGGTCTGTGATTGAGACTTGTTTGGTGATATTGATAGAAAAATGGTCAAGAAATAATTGGGCGAGTTGTGTTAATGAAAAGATAGAATGTCTGGTAAGTGAGCTATACCAGTCAAGGACGGGGCCAAAAAGTGACATGGGAAACGTGCGTAGAAGTAACGCATCGTCATGAGTTATGAGATAACAAGCATGTCTGAATGCTCGTAAGTACTGTTGCGGGTCTTTCTTATTATAGAAATGAGAGAATTTAGGAAGCTCCCACTGATTGGGATAAGGTTGGATAGGGACAAAGGGATGAAAGGGTTCATTGCAAATTTGGTCATAGGAAAGGACATTGCGTGAACCAGAAATAGAGGTCTCGAGATTAGAAATTTTGTCCATCAGCATCTTGATGAGATCAGCTGGCGGATTGGTAGATGGGGTGCCCCCTAGGTTGTAAGGCACTTGAAAGGTGCTAAGAGGGGCATACGACGTAGTCGGTTGTGCTTGTATGGGCGCAACGTATTGATAACTAGTCGTTGGGACAGAAGTGGAGGCCAAGGGTGGTTGTGTCATGAAAATAGAAGGCATAAGTTGACTAGATACTGCCCAAGATGGTTGCGTGGTGGCATTGGCAAAAGGGGAGGTAGACACTCCTACATTTATAGGTGCAAGAGTGTGTGGGGTCGAGACAATCAAGTTTTGGTATGATGTTGAACTTGGTTGAATTGTGTATGGTTGAGGGGGTAATGAAACCCCGATGGAGGTCAGTCTAAAAATAGATGGGGAGGCCAAACTTTGCATATTGGCCATGGTCAGGTTAATGGTTAAGGCAAAAGGCTGGGGAGTGGATGGTGTTAATGTCATCACCGCTTCACCCGAAAGGTCTCACGTTTGGTTCCTCGCAAGATAGTTTTGGAGGGTTTTGACATTGAGGTCCAAGAATCTTTCAAAATCTTGGTCCCCTTCAGGGACTATGGGAGTCTGAGTCGAGGTCGGTCGAGTAGGAGTTCTTTCGGTCTCTGAGTGGAACTCCATTATAGGACTGGTTATGGATGGGTAAGGCGAAAGCAGTTGATGTCTCACATGGTCAAGAAGAGCCTTGGTTTGACTGCGTGTCAAAACCATTCAAGGCAAAAGGGTTAGGTTTTAAAAAATATGTTTTTTCAGTTTTAGAGACTCAAAATGTGGTTTTTGGCAGAAAAAGGGGTTGGGTTTTAGGCTATTATTTTGAAAAAAAGACTGTGACAGTGATTGACGTCGGTTGAAAAACTGATGTCGGTGAGAATAGATGGCCGACGTTCGTCAGATAATCGATGCCGGCAAGGGAAGGTTGCCGACGTCAGTGGTAAAACTGATGGTGGTGACTGTGGTTTCCATAAACTTAGAAGATTTGAAGATTCTTGGAAAAAAGGAAGAAAATGTCCTCACTAGCTCAAAAAACCAGATAGGAACAGAAAAACAGATGGAGATAGGCAAACCCTAAGCGTTAAATCCTAAGAATCAACTTTTAGAATCTTGTGGCTTATGCCTTAAAGTGATGTTTGGGAGGTTGGCTATCAGAATGGGTCCTAAAAGAGGTGGTCTATGGATGGTTTTAGATTTGTTTAGGTGCTCAAGAGTCTGGATTAGGTTCCATACATGGCCTGGTGCTAAGGAGCAAGCTCCCCTCACTTCATGAGCCTAGTAATAAGTTGGTGTCGCTTAGCCAAACTATACTTTCCCTAGAGATTATCCTCTACCAGAGAACAGAGTGGGCTTTCCCCTTGGTGGTGAAATCCAAGTGGGATTGCCAGGATGGGTAAGGTATCCATTGGGTGATGAAATCCCATTCGGGCCTTGTCTCAGGTAAGTTTTGATGTTTGATTTGTGCAAGTGATTTGGATGTGTAACATAAGTGGTATTAATTCATGATGCAGTTGTTAATTACTAGATGTGAGAGCTAATAATGCAAGCAAGTAGAAATGAAATGCAATGTGTTTTAAGCCCAAGTTGAAATGTTAGTTCGTATGAAGACAAATGGAGAAAGGGTTGAAGAGTATGACTTTTAACTAGTCTATGATGCAAGAAAAGAAAGAAGAGTTCTTTTTAATCCTGCTTATGATGTCTTTTGGAAGAGATATAGAAGAAAGAGGTGGAAAGGAGAAACCTAATGCACCCTTTATGAAAAGAAAGAAAAGAACCCAAGGAAGACCCTAGGATCCCACTGGGCGTGCCAAAATGTTTCTATACGATTTTTGCTTTCACATTTGAGAAGGAAATGAGAAACTAAGAAGAAATGGTCTAAGGCTTGTATGTACCTGGATGAAGTTGTGTGCACTGTTATCCAGACATCGTGAGAACGCCTCTTTGGTTGTGGAGGATGACACTTGTAGAAGAAAGAGACTAAAACAAAGAAGGTGTTAGATGAGGAGATGGTGGGCTACCAAGCGAAAGCTTGATCCTAGAAGTACAATGACTTTCTTGAGGGATGTCAACCCACTGATTGATAAAAATAATGTCTGATAAAAGGCAGAATGATAAAAGACTAAAATGATTAAAGACTAAAAAGGAAATGGAAGCAAATGCTTACCTGAATGCTATTGTCGGCCTGGTCATAGTCGTCGACGTCGATTAGGCTGCCGGCGTCAGTTGGTCAAGGTCTGCCAATGTCGTTTAGTCTACCGACATCAGTGAAGGCAGTGGCCGATGTCAGTTGGGGCAGTAGTCTTTGGATGAGGTCAGGTCGAGTTTTTGGTCTATGTATGGGTATGTGGTCTATTTGGGGTCAGCATAGTGGCTTGAGGTGTCTGTGCAGAGGTCTGGGGCAATGGACAGAATGTCAAAAAGGGATAGAGGGATAGAGGAGGCCAACAAGGAGATAAGGATTCAAGTCTGGTCTGGAAGTGTTGAATGGGAGCTAACAGCTAATACATTTCTAGATTATTGAAATGAAATAAAGAAACATTCTTAGCTCATACCTGCTGAAGAAGAAATGTTGCTAATGGGTTGTACCTATTGCTGATTCTGCTGGTGTGAAGGCCCTGTTGCTGGTGGAGTGCCTGATGCAGAGTTCCTGTTGTTGTTGCAGCTGGTGCAGAAGCCCTGTGAGAGAGAGAGTGAGAGGTCTGGTGGATTAAAGACTAGAAGATTGGTTGATTGTTGAAGGTTGAAAGGCAGATTGAAAGATTGAGAAACATGGATTGAAGATTGAAAAACCGAATGAAGATTGAAAGTGTTGGATCCTGAATTTGGGTTAAGAACGCATTCTTGAAGGTAACCGACACTGGAAATATCACCGACATCGGTCGAAAGTTGACCGACGTCGGCGGCTGGAAGGTAGTTAAAAAGGCTAAAAATAGACTTTCGTCTGTTTTCCCAACTGCCGGGTCAGCGGGTCAGGGGAAGAAATGGTCGAAGGCGGGTTAAAATGAATGAGAGGATAGGAATAGGTCATGAATGGGGTTTAGGTATTTGAGACTTGGCATGGGTTGAGGAATGGAATCCAAGGAGGGCATCCAAGGGTGGTGAGGTGTCAAGGGTGAGGTGGCAAGGGGAGAGAGAGAATTATTAATTTAAAATAGATAATTATTTTAAATTAATAAGACCTAGGTGGGTTACGGTTAGAAGTGTAAAGGGACCAAGGGGGGAGTCGACCAAGGGTTTATACACGATTTCGGTGTCTACACTATTTTTAGTGTTGTGTGTTTTTAATTTACGATGTGTAAATAAGAACAAAAGAATAATGTATGTTCATGATATTTGTGTGTACAAATTCCAAACATTATTCCTTGATGTGAACACATTGTAAAAAGATATAAAGCACCAATGTAAGTCAATTTATGGATCTTGGAAGGGTTTATGGTAGATATCTAGAAAACCACCAGGAGGTGAATAGTGTTTTGGCAATAGTTAAGAAGGTAGCTACTTCAAAGATCCCAAAACTACCTTAATTATTTATGGATATGACCCTTAGTGACACATCCATTATAGTCATGTAATATAAAGTAGGATGCATTCCTTTACATATAGTGGTCATGTGCAGCAAGATTGTGTCAGTAATATGTAGACCTATGAGTATGCAGTGGCATATAGTTCTGTTTGTGCTAATTCTTGGAGGTAGATGGTGTTCCTATTCATTTCAAGTTTTGTGTTAAACCTATAAAACTATGGGAGGATTGAGACTCTCTTTATCAAGGTCATGAGCCAAATAGGGCATGCTACAAGAGGTGAGCATACTGCGGATAAGAGTGTGAATGTTTTTGCACCATGTAAAAACTATGGGGGGAATGTTAGGAATAGCTTTTACAATCGTGTAAATTTGAGGTATTTATCAAGTGGTAAATAGTAATAGGTGGATATTTATGGGAGAGGTAAATAATAATTAGTTGTTATAACCATATAGTTAATATGGTAATATTACATTAGTTAGAATATTGTATTGTTGAGATATATTGTTATTTGTTATAAAAATATATCATAATAGATTTTCTTAGTTATAGGAGTGCCAAAAAATTTATAGGTGAGAGAATATTGGAGATATTATAGGAAACATTATTCTTATCAATATATAACAAATCCTAGAATGTATAATTTAGATTAATCGATGATAAAGTAGAATAAATTGTGCGATTAAAATTTATCTTTGTGTATGTTTGGCTCTCTTTTTATCAGTGCATGAATTAATTATTGTGTTTGGCTCTACTCCAATTCCTATTAGAATCACATGTTTCATAACATATTATGCAAAGACCTTCATTTTCTAATTAACAAGAGGAGCTCTCCAATGATATGGTGTTAGACTTTGAGGCTAAAATTGATAAACAAGTTGAGCTCATAAACCAACTTTTTCATTAGTCAATAGTAGTTTAAAAAGAAAAACAATCTTAGTAGAAGGTTTATTCATGCATACCATGGCTATAACAAGTAAAAAAGAAGAAGTTTCTAAAGCCAAGTTTATGACTTGGAAATAAATGCAGTCAAGGGAGAAAGAAGTAAAATTAGGTATAAGCTCAAGTGTTGAAGTCAAGGACAAGGTTGAGATCATTATTCCTCCGCTCCTTCCTCCTCAATATCACAAGGCCTTTCTACATAGAAGTCTATTCAAGAGAATTTTTAGTAGATAGAGGAAGTGATGGTTTTCAAGGATGAATAGATGAATAAGGAAAAATAAGTAGCCATGGAAGTACCATTGGATTTATCTTATCTTCTTGAGTATTTTTAGGGATCCACCATGCCACTCTTTGATAAGGATCCTCTCCCTTGTGAGGGAAATGAAAAATATTCAATTGAGGTGATAGAAGATGTGAGTGTCTTGAGTGAACATGAAGAGGAAATCAATATTTGGACACCCCAAGAGGATGAGTTACAAGAGATAGTTGAAGTACAAGATGATACATAAGAAGAAAAATTTTTAGTTGAGAAAGAAGAGGTTATTTATCAATAACTCCATCATATGGTAGCTATCCTCCATCAAGATGTTTCTCAAGAATTTGCAGTGGTTACCATAATAAGTACAAGCCAGCCAAATAAGATGAGTGTCAAGGTGACAATGATGACCTTTGGCAGCAATATATGAATGTTTTTAATGAATATAAATATATTTAAGGACTTACCATTTTTATGGAACATGTTGAATATAAATTATCTATTGACCCTATCAATTTTTGTCCATAAGAAGAGTAGGTACATGATAATATAAAAAATGAAGAAATGTTTGCTAAGTTAGTATTTCAAGTTTATACTCCTGAAGACAAACCAAGTGAATACTTATTGTTTTTTAGAATGTCAAATGAAGTTCAAGATGTCCATCATGAAAGTTTTGATAAATCACCATTCCATGTGGAGCAAACTAAAACTATTAACCAAGACATGGCAGATCATTAGCACCCCATGAATGAGACAAAATTAACATTGTTCTTAAAAAGTAGAAGGATATGGGGAAGAGTATGATTGGGTCTTGGACTCACATGTAAAATCCATGCACCTAAGAATGGAACTAGAAGGACCATCTCCTTCCCCAAGAGGCCATGATCATTCTAATGCTTCTAGCTGTAAGAAGGAGCTATCAAGTTGTGGCAATCATACTTCAAGGTTCCATGGTGATCAATCATGTTTTCCATTTGAACCTAGAGGATATATTTTGATCTTAAGTTATTTATTTTAGGTTGTTTTTCTTGTTTCAATAAGTGAATATCACAAGTATTAATTTGGTTCCTTGTTGTTATGTTTGTCTTGTTCTTGTTTTCCTTAGGTTAGGTGTGTTTGCTTCTTAGTTTAGTTGTGTTCTTTTTGTTGTCCCTATTGAGTCTTGTTATTGTTTTAGTCATATGAGGTATATCAAAGTAAAAAATTTTGTTTGGTATTAAAGTTAGTCATCAAAATCATATTTTTATAGTTCATACTATCATTATCATGAAAAATCAATCAGTTCTCTTGACTAGCAGGCTGGTCAGACTCTGTGAATCACCAAAAAAGCTAGAAATTTGACCTATCAAGGTCAAATTCCAACCCCTACAATAAAAATTTTTCATATCCTAGTTTTCCTTAGATGATGTTCTTGATCATCACAGTGTTCATTTCCTATCAAGTCAAGGAATTGGGTTTCAATGTTTTATCATGGTCATACCTCATATTAAACTTATGATAAGTTTACTCATGGTATATTTGGTATATTAAGGTTATTAGGATGTTTATAATATTATAAAGGTGGTGAATATACACAAAATCCTCATGGATAACTTTTAAAAAGCTATAAGGTACTTTTCATGAAATTCAATGGTGAATTTTCTTTGTGAAAATATGTGTATTTTTCCTAAAAGAGAGGTTTTTAAACCTTTAAATGATAAATTTAGAGAAAAAATCCACCAAATCATCCATAAATACCTTTAATCACCTTTATATTCATGTAATTTCCTTAAGTAATATGTTTCATGCCTTTTAAATGTCTCCTCTTTATATTTTGATTTCAAAAGACTTTTTACTTGTTTAAATCTCCTTATTTACTTTTAATATTCTTCTTCTTTCCCTAAATTTGTGGTTTCCAACCTGAAATATGAAGAAAAGGCAAAAGAAAGGCTATTTTTATGTGTTTTCATGAAAGATTATAGATTTGTATGACCTTTTCCATACAATAGAGATCATGAGCTTGTGTAGACACCTAAAACTGGCCACTGATAACCTCTAATCATGCTTTTGGCTATTTTCCATCTAAACTGCACAATTTGGCCTAAAAACACTAAAACATGCTAAATGATGTGAAAATGATACAATTAAATGTCAATTTTAGCCAGGGTATCCCTAAATGGAGCAATGTAATTTATGGGCCAGCTAACTTTGATCAATTCATTTCGAGTCAAAATGCCAAATTTGCACCTGCATGCTCTAGACTACTCTTCCCTATCAAATCTTATTCACAAGACTCATGCCTTTGTTATTTTTTGTTGGAAACATCCTAAATGGGAATACACATCTAATGCATCTGATGTGGACTTATAATTCAAATCTAGTCAAATTTAGAACTAATAACAAGGCATTCTGATCAATTTAGGTAATTTGTGCATAAAGTGCTTAATCATGCTTCAGAGATAATTCACCCAAATCAAGGCTTAATCAAAAATTCCATGGAAATTTATTGAATAATTTGTTTTAGAAATGAATATTGAATATCTACATCATCAAGTGACCTCATTTCTTCTGAAGACATCCCTAGGCCATAAATGCCAAAAATATTAGGATTCATGCCCTCCATGCCTCATCAATGCCTTCCATGATGCCCTCCATACCTCTTAATTTCCCCTTCTTCCAATGCCATGATGAGGATAATTAAAAACTTAATTAAAAAAATTCAATTAATCCTCAACCATACATCTTAATCTTTAGATGGATGGTTGAGGTTGATTCTAATCAAATCTAAAAATCTATAAACATGAGGTCTCACAACATCATTTCTAAGCTTAATTAGTACAAAGTTATAATTCAGGATTGCTTCCAAAATCTTCATACAACTAGTGTTATAATGCCAAATTTATTTCAAGCCAAGACGCAAGCCAAAGGTGCCTATAGGATATGAAGGTAGCCACACTCCATTGAAGAAGACCTCTTGAAGCACAAGCTGAACAAGCCAAAGGTGCCAAGGAAGGTGAAGGAACTATTGTATTTGATTCCTTGATTTTTAGTTGTGCTTGTCATTTTTTTTTAAATTGATTTTTAGTTGTGCTTGTCATTTTTTTTTAAAACTAAGCTCTCCTTAGTGTCTAGGTCTATAGATACTATGATATTATTGTGTTTATTTCATTTTGTTTTCATTTAGAACTAACACCATACTAACCATCCTCTCTTGAGTCAAATTCCTAGATCACATATGGCATGCCTGGTGGAATAAGATGCATCTTACACATGAAGGAGATCCTTTTGAAACTTTAAAAAAACTTATTTGAGATTTTAAAACTCTTGTAAATTGATTTTCTAACTTTATTTTTTATTTTTGGTTGCGACAATTTTTACACAGTAACCAACATCAACAAAAATACCAACATCAATTACTTGGCTTAACTGATGTTGGTCAGTAGAACTGGTATTGGTCAGATCTCAGTTGGCGATAACTAACATAGTGGTATTGACCAATGTTGATCACTGTGTTTTTCCAAAAACACATATCTAAGACCTACTTTTCTAAAGTTTCTTATTTCAAACTCAAAGGGGCTTCAAAGCTAAAAGACATGCTAACAATTTTGTTACAGGACCAAGCAAGTTATTTGCTCAAAACATGTTTAAATCACTTTTGCATGCTTAAAATTCAATTAAGAAATTTTTTGTGGTGTTTAACAAATAATTTAGGTGTTTTTGATGAATTTTTTTCAAAGTTTACAACTAAGACCAAGGGGTCAAATGAACACCACCAAACATTTCATTTAGGTTTAAAATTGAACTCATCTTTCCAAGCTTTTTATCTTTAATAGTTGCTTAATCTAATTTTTGTTTGGAAAAAAGAAGTATGTTATGTATATGCTCTTCAATTTATCCCCTATAGGGAAACCTTGGAATCAAAAGTACCATTCCTATTACAAGTAGCCTAGTCCAAGGCTTAGAAAGAAAGCCATCTAAATCACTCCCCAAAAACTTGTCAAAGTTTGGGTGACCTTGAAAATGAACCTAAAGTCTTTCTACTTTCATGCTTTCTTTATTTTTATGCATCTTGGCTTGTGAGGGGGACTTCATCACCTCCCACAAGTTCTTTAGGGAAGCTTTGAATTGGGGTTTCATCTCCTAGAATTGACTTCATTTAGCTCCTTTGGAGTTGCACACGAGATGTAGTGGCACTTTGGACATCGCACTACACTGAGCAAACAATAGGATGTAGTGGTTGTAAAAACGACTAAACCTTTTTGTAATAAGCCAAGTGATATAGACCCAAAATCTATGCTTTTATTTTTCATTGTTTGGCATGAAAGTCATTATGCAATTGATTCCCCTAGTGACGTTTAAAACTTGATAATTTATTCAACCCCACATGCCATACCCTTGTTAGGATTTAGATGATTATACTTAGTGTATTTTGGTCATTTATCTTACTTGGTGTATTTAAGACTAAAAATTATTTGTTCGTGTATAAACCATGTCAAAACCATTTTGTCTATACGTCACTCTTTTGTCTAAAGAGGTGTTATATTAGAAATTTTACACCACACTTGTGCCTTGAAATTTTTGCTAAATTTGTTTTTGTGTGTGTCATTTGAGTTGTAGAGGGTAGCGTTATGCTACCCAAATCATGTCAAACCATTTATGCTTTTCAATATTTTGAAACATAGCATTGATCACATCATTAGAGCATGCTTACATCATTAGGCTACTCAATTTGTTTCAATATTTGTTTACAATTGTATTAAAACCATTTTTTTCAAACCACTTTGTGTATATCATTTAGATCTTTGTCTTGTGCCATTATGCTGTCCAATCTTTTCTAGCCTTTTAAAGTTTAATCCTAGTTTTCAACATTGAGTTTTCAATTAGCCTTGTTAAGTTTAGATCCAAACATTGATTGATTTATGTTTAGGCCTTAATTCATGGGGTTGATACATAGATCTTTCTCTTTTGGGTTGCATAACTTTGGTTAATCAATTACCCAAATTTGAAAACTATTGATGGTTTGTTTGTTCAGCATCTATCCTCGTCATTTTTGTGCCTTTATTTGGGAAAACATAGTCTTTCTTCAAAGAGCCTTTTTTCCTCTACCTTATGCTAACTAATCATGTTTATGTTTTATTCCATGTGTTGGGTCTATGTCAAATTTGTTTCCAAACTTGTTATATTAAATCAAATCACATCAGCCTTTGTTTCACATCTAGATTTTGACACCATTTGGCCAAAAGTCCTAGCACATGCCTATTTTTTTGAGACTAGAGTTTGACTCCGCATTTGGAAAAAAGACCTAGAAACTCAAACTTTTCCCTTTTCTAGTTTAGACCTTGTTTAGAACACTTTGACCTAGACCTTTGACATGCCAGTTTTTATTTAGACACTTGACCATTTGTGCGTGTGACATTTGACATTAGACATTTTATGTTAGGCTATTTTATACCAAGTCTTAGCACACATCATTTTGGAGATACAAATCCACTTTCAAACCACATTGGAGATACAGCTCCTCCCCCTTGAATAAGTTAGACCAAGTTTGAACCATTTATCCTTTGGATAAAGTTTTTCAAAGTTTGTAGAACCCTAAGCCTTTTTATTTGTGAGTTTTCATTATTTACATGGATATGTCTACCTACAATTATGGTGGAGTCACTTAAAATCCAACTTATGATAGAATGGATACACAAAATGACTTTTATGGCTTTTTTCAAGACCCTAATGATGCTAATATGGTTTGTGAGATAGAATTCTATCTACCTCATATTAATCATTCATGGAAACAAAGTCATGAAACAACTTACAATCCAGCTCAAGACCTTGACTGGTATGAAGAGACTTGTGAAGAGGACTTTGAAGACCCATCTATAAATAATATTGTTTGGGATATGAATCCATACCCTCTTTTCAAAAATTGATACATGAAACATAGTTAAGAACCAACTTATGAGCCAACTTATGACTAGGATGATTTGGTTTATGAGGAAGACTTGGATGCTTTTGTTTATGCAATCAATCAAGTTTCATGACATCCTTTTGCTATCTGATCATCGATTACACCTAACCATCCTTTAGATTATATGAGCCATCAAGCTATGTAATATCCAAGGAATACCATTACCATTCATATACCTAGTCCTTTGGTTTGTGTTCGTAACCAAGCTCCATAATGCCCAACCATTTCTATACCAAGACCTTGTCCTTTGGTTTGTATGAGTATCCAAGCTCCACAAACCCCTTCATTATTCCAAGACCTAGTTCTTCAGCTTGTGTAAGCAATCATGCTTCACACCACCCTATCATTACCATCTTAGGACTTTTTCCTTTAGATCATGTGAGCAATCGTGATCCCCAATGCCCTACCATTATCCAACCATAGACCATTCCTCATCCAATACCAATCCCAAGTAAACCTCAACTGATCTAATCATTTGAAGACTAAGCTATGTTTAGAACTAGTATTTTCCAACTCATTAGAAACCAAGGCCAAGAAAACCAACCAATCTGAGATATTTTTATTAAATCAACCATTTGTCATAATTCAACCTGTGATAAATTACCTATTGATCCTATACCAATTCTTGAGGAGTCTCACTCTGATGAGCTAGTCTTTACTGAGTCACTTCTTAATGATTATAACTACCTTTGGGAAAATCATTACCTCGATCATATACCTAATTTTCAAGAGCCTCATATTGATAAACTAGTCTCTGAAGAGTTATTTCTGGACCTTTTTCCCATCCTAGAGGATCCTCACTTTGACAAACCAATTTTTGTGGAGCCCATTATGCCATCACAGGTTATTACTTATCTAAAACTAAGAATTCAACAAGACATCATTATAACAAAGCACCCCTTAGATGAAGAATCAATGTTAGAGTAGGGTTATATTCTTGAAATGACATTAGATTTAGCATCAGAATCAAAATCAACATCAGTTATGATACCAAATTTAGAGTCTGTTGAGTTAGAATTAGATTCAGATGAAGAATATTTTCATGACTATTATAAAATTGGTTACACATGCCTCATAGATCAATTTTATTAAATTTTTGATCCTTATATGGTTTTTGAGGATGATTACTTTAGTTTTGACATAAGTTATCCTAGTATATTCTACAAGGATTGTGCAGTCTCTCTCCAGTCCATTACTATTCCACAGGCCATTACCATCAACCAAGATATCCATATTATTGACATTCCATCTCATACAAGTGTTGATTAGGATCTATAGAATCACACTTTATTAAAATACATCCATGGTGACATAGCAATTTAAGAAGAGCAAGGAGCCTAAGACAACATTCATGTAGCAGAAGAACACTCTCCTAGTGGGACCTTTTCGAAGACACTAGGGGACAATCAAAGTCAGAACTTAACATCTTCTAGTGAGACTTTTTTAGAAGTGCTATAAGACAATCAAATTCAAAAGTCCACATTATTTATTGAAATATCCTCAAATTCACTATGGGACAATCAAGATAAATTTATTAGTGAAACCCTCTTTGAGGCACCAATAGTTGAGCACAAAAGTTCTTCACTACTTGATGAAGACAAAATCAAAGATCAAATGAAAATAGCTTCCAATCTACAACCTAATCAGATGGAAGCTACTCTCAAGATCAAACAATATAACAATATGGTGGTCCTATTGAGAGAATAAGTCTTTGGCCCCACCACAACCAAAATTATGTTGAATCTAGCATCAATGACATTACGTGTGACTGAACATCATGATCTTCATTTGTTTCCCCGCCATTATACATTCCATTATCATCTACCATTCCATTTCAAAATCAAACCTACCATCCATTATTTTTCCCTATTTACCATCCATTGTTGTACTTTCCTTTGTAGAGGCTATAAAGATACCTTGTCTCGATGTTTGAAGGAATCATAATCAATGACAAATGAAGATCATGAAAGCTTCTTGGCAATAAAATCTATAGGCCATTTTTTATAGAGTATTTATTTAGATTAGGTTTATGATAAAAACTAACATGATCAAGTTTTCTATTTGTTTCATTTGTTTATTAGGAAATGCATATCCCCATCATTAGGAACAATAGAATCAAAAACCACACCAAAGCCAAAAATATGTATCATGCCATTTCCATTATTATATATGCTTATTTACCATTATTGTATATCCTAGCCATTTAACCCTACCACTTGGGGGCAACCCTACTACCATTTTATCCAATCTATCTAGACCATCATTATCCATAGCAATGCCATTCCATCCTATCATTCCATTCCTATCTAGACCAAATCCTATTTTTAGTCACCCTACCCAATCCTATTTTGATCTTGGTTCATTTGGTTCTTCCCACACCTTTTGTGAGATTTTTCCAATCAAGTTTCAATAATCATCTAATATGTGTTTCAATGATAGTATATTAATTTAGTGTGACAGTTGATCTAGCAAGATATCTTTCATCCTATATCCATGTTTGTTTATGTGAACCTGATTATAACCACCTATGGGTAAATTAGTGTTTCACTAATCTTGATACTAATTATAACTACCTATGATAAAATTAGTATCATTAACCTATGTCATTATATCCTAGTTATAACCACCTATGGGAAAACTAGGGGAAACACTTATTTATCATGCATTGTTACATCACCTTACCATTATTATTTTCATTTGATTAGCCATTTGCCAGATTTGAGAACTTGTTGAGACCTAGTTGGTTTTTCCCCACCTTTTATGTGGATGGAATTACTATGACTTGAGGTCATTTTAGGACTATATGGGTCATGCTCAATTCATGTTGAGGTTACTTCAATCCACCTTTCCATATGCTCTCACCATTTTATGAGTAACCTAAGCCAAACACTTTCATCATTTTACGTGTAGGTATCTTGTCATTCTCTAATAAGTTAAGATACCTCAAAATTCCAAAAAACATTTATAATATTTCAAAATCCAAAAATATTTATCCTGTCTAAGCCTAGTTAGTTATCTTCAATTCACCTTACTGGGGCATTGTCATTGTTAGGATGCTTTCTTTTGCTTTTTATTTTCAAGCTTTCTTTTTTTTTCAAGTTTTTTATTTGCTTTTTTATTTATTCACTTGCCTATTTGTTTACTTTCATCACTATTACCTTGACTCAGTCTATATGTGTTCATTAGGTGATTCCTTACACACATTATTCTTTAGTCCATCCATATTCATCTATTAACATTGTCATCATGGTTTTTATCATTAGTGCATTGTTTTTTTAATGTTTATTAGATCAGGAGTCAGTCTTTATGCATATTGTGGCCAAGTCTTTATGGTTTTATATCATAAAGCTTACGATGACATGTTATAACAAATATTAGCTTAACAAAGGTCTACAATCAATGGAGCTATAGAATTTTCTCCTTGGCACCTTGGAAAATCCTTCCATCCCACCCTTGATAAAATCAACCCAATGACCATTCTATTTGTATCATTGCTAATCAGGATGAGCATCTCCTCATTTGTAGGTATAACTAAATCATTTCTATTGATCAATCTCATTCCTCTATCCATTTCTTTCATAATTTTATGCCTGGTCATCTTTAATCTATATTATAGGTTATATCCTTGAGTTATGCTTGTTAATCAGCCCTAACTGGGTCACAATCATCTTAAGCCATTCCAAGTCATCTTCATGATTATAACCGCCTATGGGAAAATCATTATTTTGACTTTTATTCTTGATTATAACCACCTTTGGAAAATCAACATCCCTTTTACATCAATGCATGAAAACATTTTATCATTTGGATTAATCTCAACCATGGATTAATTCTACCTTTCTTCTTGTTTCTTTTTGAGGGATCATCCATCAATCGATGTGACAACCACTCCCTCAAGGGGGCATCATCATAAGCTTCCTAAAAACCATTTGGAGCTTTGTTCTTTAGTCATCATCTTCTTCTTGGCATATAGGGCCATTTCTTATTCTTTGATAAGATGTTACTATGCTTATAGCTTGCAACTCCTTCCCAAATAGGGGTAAATTGTAGACACCTAAAATTGGCCATTGATAATCTCCAATCATGCTTTTGGCTAGTTTCCATCTAAAACACACAATTTGGCCTAAAAAGACTAAAACATGCTAAATGATGTGAAAATGATATATTAAAATGCTAGCATTTAAAATGGGTATCCCTAAATAGGGTAATGCAATTTATGGGCTACCTAACTTTAATCAATTCATTTTGAGTCAAAATGCCAAATTTGAACCTGTGTGCTTTGGACTACTCTTTCCTATCAAATATTTTGTATAAAACTCATGCCTTTGTTATTTGTTTTTGGAAACATCCTAAATGGGAATACACATCTGATGTGGACTTCCAATTCAAATCCAATCAAATTTAGGACTAATAACAAGGCATTTTGATCAATTTGGGTAATTTGTGCACAAAGTGCTTAATCATGCCTAAGAGATAATTAACCCAAATCAAGTCCTAATCAAAAATTCCATGGAAAATTGTTGAATAATTTGTTTTGGAAATGAATATTGAATATATACATCATCAAGTGACCTTATTTCTTGAGAAGACATCCCTAGGCCATAAATGCCATAAATATTAGGATGCATGCCCTCCATACCTCTTAATTTCCCCTTCTTCCAATTCCATGATGAGGATAATTACAAACTTAATTCCAAAAATTGAATTAATCCTCAACCACACATATTAATCTTGATATGGATGGTTGAGGTTGATTTTGATCAAATCTAAAAATCTATAAATAGGAGGCCTCACAACATCATTTCTAAGCTTAATTAGTGAAAAGTTATAATGTAGGATTAGTTCCAAAAGCTTCATGCAACTAGTGTTATAATGCCAAATTGATTCCAAGCCAAGCCACAAGCCAAAGGTGCCAAGAGGAGATGAAGGTAGCCACACTCCATTGAAGAAGACCTCTTGAAGCACAAGCTAAGGAAGCCACCATTATAAAGGCATTTGAAAGCATCCAAGGAAGGTGAAGTAACTATTGTATTTAATTCCTTACTTTTTAGTTGTGCTTGTCATTATTTTTTATTAACTAATCTCTCCCTAGTGTTGAGGCCTAGAGATGTTATGCTATTAGTGTGTTTATTTCATTTTTTTTTTCATTTTGGAACTAACACCATACTAACCATCCTCTCTTGAGTCAAATTCCTAGATCACAGCTTGAAGTTGAATTTATTACAAGTGTTCCATAAGAGATTCAAGGGGAAATGATTACAAACAATCTCAAAACTAGTTCTCTTCTTATACCTAGTTCCTTTGCACATCAAGAGAGCCCTTTAGGTTTGTAGATGGTACAACCATGAGAGAGAATTTTAAGATCTAGAATTTTTGAAAGAGGAAGGGGTCTAATAGAGATTCCATATTTGTCAATTGGTTCTCAATTTCTCTCTTTCTCCTTCATAAAACATCATTAAAATGATAAGGTACTCACTATGCCTTATACATTTAAGTAAGTAATTAGTCTTATGATATTTCTCCTCATCTGGACATCATGACATAAAATGGAAGTTTGTGGAGATTGTTAGGAGTATGATCCACCTTCTCATGATAGTTTTTAGCTTATTTCCACATGTGTGAGGTCATATGGATCTCAATAAGGCATAAATTTCTAATTTTTAGTTTTCAAGTAAATAAAAAGAGATTGTATGGTTCATGAGAGAGAAGAATATCAAGATTTGTTGGAATTTTATTTCTAGGGGTTTCATTTATGTCATATGTTCTTTATTCAAGTGCATAAAATTTTTATTAAGCTCTCATGGATCACTCACCCTAAATCATCCTCAAACACATTTATAATCTCAATTTAACATATGTTAAGGTATTTTAGCATGTGTTAATGCTATTAGCAAAATCTGAGGTTTCTTTTGCACTATGAATACCTACTTTAAGAGCCTCCTAACTATTATATCTTTTTGAGGTTGTGCCTATGATTGTTTAATACTCTTAAACATGGTCTTTATATACACATCACATTTTATTTTCACCTCCATTATGTTTCATTCCTTTACATAGTCTTCTCACTACCACTCATCACAATTGTATGCTCATCATTCCATCTCCATTTTCATTTTCATGTCCATTGTCATCATACCACTTTCCATCCACTCCCACCTCGTTGATCTACTACCAAATAAGATTCAAGGGGTAGGAAATTGTTATGATAATGAGGGTATGATTTTTCAATCATATACACTAATAAATAGATCTTTAAGATCATCTACAACAAAGGTTAATGAACATCTACAATCTTGTTAAGGTCAATTTTAAGGAAGGTCTATGGATTGTGGAATGTGAAGTAAATTTTTCACTCTCATTTAGTTTTAATAACATCATGGACATGTTGGTATCCTCCTCAAGCTCCTCTATCACCCAATCCTTGTCTTAATTTGTATAAGTAACAAAAGAATCTCCACCTAAATCCATGCTAGTAAGAGGTGAGATTAAAGATGAAAACAAGGAGAGATTTATATTTTTGAAGGGAGAATTGAGATCATGAAAAAATTCAAGCAAGGGTAGGGTAAGATCATTTGAGTGACCTTGGAGGTCTATTTTTATCAATTTCAAGACCTAGAAACTATGCACAGTTTGTACAAGGATCAAGTGTTCACACACAATCAAGTCAATTTCAAGAAAGGTTTATGTTAATGAGGTAGAGTGATGAGTATGGAAAAAACAATTTTTAAAAGTGGTGAGTATGAGATTTGGATAAAAGGAAGACCATAATTATGGATTACTCTCAATTTAAGACATTTTTTCATGAAAATCATCACCTACAATAGTGGTTGAATCCCTCTTGAAGTATGCCACTACTATATCAAACCAGACTATGAGGGGTAATTGATATGCATTTAAGTTAAATAAAGTTTTTTGCCTATGTTTGAGAGTCATATGTAATGGTTTGGATAGGTTTATCAAGCCCTGAGGTTCAATTATAGGTTGAGACAGCCATTCATATCACAAAAGAGTATCTGTAACCTTCTCAAGACAAACCTATCTCTAGGATTATGAAGATGGGAGCAGAGTGGTCTAATGGGAGATCCCCATGATCAAATGGAGGATTAATAATGAAAATGAAAATGAGGAAAAGGTTATAGTATGGAGAATATTTATCTAAGTAAGTTTCACTCTAAGTAT
The DNA here is from genome assembly GCA_037957365.1 of Torreya grandis. NCBI lineage: Eukaryota > Viridiplantae > Streptophyta > Pinopsida > Cupressales > Taxaceae > Torreya > Torreya grandis. Next base: position 389,993 of record JARHVA010001191.1, read on the forward strand.
AACCTTAAATTGTTCACCTATATCCATAGTAGGGAAATTGTATTGACATATTCATATACCATAAGTAGGTGAAATTCAAGATACAATTAATTAAATAAGGAATATTTTTAAGTAAAATATGAATTAAAGTGTTTATTTTAAATCTTTAAAGCTTCATCAATATCATGACCACTATTTCCAACTCATGAAAGTATATTATATAGGCATGTGTACAAAATAGAGATTGTATGAACCTAAAAGTGCCTTTGAAGAGAAAATATACTAAAGGAAGAGGTGAGAGGAAGGTTACCAATGAATTTTGAGGTATAAAGTGTGTTAAATGGTGATTAAATTGATATCATTCACTTCTAACTCCCAAATCAACACCTACAACAATGTTAGCAAGACAGTCACATTGAGGACTTTAAAGAGATTTGGTATTATGATGGGACGCATAGGTTTAAGAAGTGACTAGTAAAAGGTAAGAATAATTTAAATGAGTATTTTATAGCCTAATAAATCCCTATCATCATTATTATACATAGTGACAAATATGAAAAGTGGAAAACTCAGTCATAGAGCTATTGGAAACACATACATCCTAAGCTAGTCTTGGAAGATTTGAGTGTTGTGGCCTCTCAAGACATGATCTAACTCCAAAAATAGGTATAACTAATATCCATTAATATATAAATATTTATATTCTATCCTATAGGTCACACTAACAGTGTAATTAGGAACTATTTTATCACAAACTTCATATAATCTGTTGATGATCATAATCGAGACCATGAGGCCTATTTGAGATTTTATGAGTATGAAAAATGGTTTTAACCTCATGAGAGGTGTTTTAGAGGTAAAATAAGGTGTTTTAATAGTTATTATATCCTCTAATTTATATTATATAGATAAAAACACAAGACCAAGGGCTATATAAGTTGAGATTACTTTAAACCCTAGGGTAGTGAAATCAAGGCATATAATGTATAAGGTGACTTTGAGGATTTTACCAAAGATTATTATCACTCTAAGAGAGATATAAAAGGTTTAAAACTACATAAATGTTTCCTTTAATTAGGAGGAATCTTTATAACCTCTATTGTCTCCATACGCATAGAGGTAGGTAGACCAACCTATTGGGAGTCATTAAAGAATGGAGTAAGATTGAGTTTTTGAGCATCTATAACAAATGTAGAAGGTTGAGAATAGTTATAAGATGTATTTTAATGATTTTTTTGCATCCCAAATATCATCCTATAGGTTTATCATACCTTAACACTCATATTAGGCTAAAAGAGGCCTAAAAGCTTATTTTAGGCCTATAAGGCCTACACCACATGAAGACACTTTCAAACACACAAATGAAAGATGAATTACTAATAGGATGTGAGATGTTATTAAATGTATTATAAAGGTTTTTTTAAGTATATACAAATAAATTAAATGCCATTTTTAGTCCCAATAGCTAATTCTAACTATTCAGCCTAGACAATCAATTTGAGTTACCTATTCAAGAGCTCATATCTTTCATCACAAGAGTACTTTCACAAAATAATATTAAAATGATTTTATTACCCATATATAATTTAAATAAATGAATTATTGAGGTTGTTTTAGGATTTGAGGTTTATGAATCATCACGAAGACTATAAGTAGGTCTAGAATGCATTCAAAACTCTACAAGAAAACTTCCCTAGGTACATATCTTTACACATCATTTTCATGGGAACATAATATTATTAAGAAATTTCAAGGGTATATGGAATAAATATCCATGGAAATAATTTCTAGTTTGGAGGTTCATACTTTATGAACCATCATTAAGAAGATGGACCTTCAAAACGCTCCCTAAACCCTCCTACAGACCAGTTTTGAGAAAAGTAAAGTTTCTTGAATCTAAAAACAATGAATAATTATAAAAAATATTTAATCATGAATTAAACTCATATAGGGTCCTATCCATGGTATTTTTATGTATATAACTATACAAACCTATCATAAAATAGTGGTTTTTAATGAAAAAGTGTAGAAACATAGGTACAAGGCAATTTAAGGAAGTTAAAATCATTGGAGAGTGAATCTTGATACTTGTTATACATCCTCAAGTAATTATATGTGTTGTCCCTAAAAAATGACTCCTCATTTTTCAGACAACATATAACTATTTTTGTCTTGCATGGCCAAAATTGTCCCTCCCCTTTCCAGATATTTGTTCTGAAACATTCAATTTCGTCATTTTCTCAACTTTTTGGTAAAAAGATTAGCAAGTTCAACCAGTTCAAAGGGTCTATCAACGAGCATCAAAATAAGGATTGAAACATTGAACCATTTAACCTTGAACCTTTTTATTTTAATGGGTTTAATGGGTTCAAAGGTTCAACATCGTCAACAAGAGCTAATCGCTTCGACAGAAATTCAAAGTTTGACCGTTTCAAGGTTCCGCAGCCTCGATCACTTAACAAGTCTCAAAAGCTTGAACCGTTTAACCTTCAACCATTTTGGTTCATCGATTCAATGGGTTCAACATTCAATAAGTTCAACATGCCGGGTTCAAAGGTTCAAAGGCCGCCTTAGTTAAGAAAATAAGTGCGCACAAAAGAAAGAGTCAGGTGGATGCTACCAAGTATCGATGGTTGAGCCCCACTAAACTTTATTTCTATGAATTGGTAGATATTTCCATGTGTCCCTCTTGAATCTTGTTTGGATCCTCCAAGTGTCAATATCCATAGTCTCTTACCTTAGCTTCATTGTTTTGAGCAAATACCATGGTGGGCTTGGGTTGAGTGACTAAATGAAGTGGAACATGCCAAGTGTCTGCATCCATGCGACTAATAAATATATTCAGACTACGCCACATGTTAGTGTTTTAACTCAACAGAACGTGACACATGTCAACATTCTCTTTTCAAAGTTCCTGATAAGCTATAGGGTTCCTTTTGACAAAGCTTCCTCCAGAGTTCCACAGAGGGCAACAAGTGGCAACCGCAAAAGGCTTCACTATGTTTTTTAAGAGCAACGGACCATGCCATGTGCCCCTAGTAGAGATCAGTGGAGGTCAACAAGTGTCATCATCTACAAGATCCTAACTGAGCCCCAAGCATTTTTATGGTTTTGTAAAGGCCCGAGAAGGTGGATGCTACCAAGTGTCAATAGTGGAAGATGCCACGTGTCCTCATCTATTCCTATGGAAGATGCCACGTGGCACTTGTTCAAAGAGCAGAAGGTGCCATGTGTTAAAGGAAAGAGGCACTCAAAATATAAAGGAACACATAGATACAAGGAAAGGTTTCCTTTAAACATTTTGTTTGAAGTAAATAAAGGACCAACATCCTACCAGAGAAATCAAAGACCTGAATGCCACTTGGAAGATCCTGAAGGGCAGACACCTTTGTGGAGGGACACTCGACATTCAAAAGTAGACCTTTTTCAAGACCCTGAAGGGAAAGTTCCCTTCAAGAAAGGTTTGAGCCTCAAATTTTAGTAGATGCTACCAAGTGTCACATGACGAGATGCAGTTTTAAATGAAGGTTCATAGAGTGGAACCCGTCGTGTGTCCCGACCCAGTGCAACAGAAGCTGCCACATGTTTGCATCCACACCCCCCTAAGCCTCTAATAGTTTCAAAGCTTATTCCAATAAGCTTACTTCAAAATTTTAGATTCCACCATGTGTCCTCACCTACATCACAACAGGATGATAGGCCCGTAAATGTCAAATTTAAAGCGACTGGCTAGCCATTAACCTTCAATAGAGGAAAGACCCGTGAATGCTAAATTAGCTACATTTAAGTGTCTGTTTATTTTTTCAGACTCAAAAGATGAACCTACATGCATTCAAAAAATCCTAAGGCTAGGGTCAAGAGAAGGAAGAGACAGAGAGGGAAACTCAGTAGGAGTTACTGCCAGTAGGTGAAGCAGTTCACTGGGTAGATATTTGGGGTTTGCTAACATTGAAAGTGCCATTTGTTTTTCCCCTTGGAGGTAAAGGTAGAGTAGATAGTTGCATAGCTAAGTAGGTGAATGAATGAGTGAATTAGGAGGAGGAGGAGGCACTAGAGATGAATCAACATGCCACAATTGAGGCAGCCACCTTGTTCCAGCATGGCCCTTCCTGACAAGACAAAGAATGCATCTAAGGCATTGAATGCACTGAATGGGTCACTTCATTGGGAGAAAGTGCCAAGCCTCCCTCAGGCCTCTATATAATGTAATCTCTTGTATCATTTGAAAAGAGATCTTCCCCTTACCAGAAGTGAAACTCTACCCAAATTGAAAGGCATTACTGAGACTTTGAGCTCAGATTGTAGTTCATACTTCTTTGATTGAATGAGAAAGAAAGTTACTTGTAGACTTTGTGCTATTATAGCTTGTGCTACTTTAGGAGATTGTTCATATTTCTATCTTCTAAAAGTGTTCTTGTTTATTTGATTTAACAAGTAGAACTAGTGGAGGTGATAAGGAAAGTGTCCTGAAGCCAACTACTTTCAAACTTTATGCTATCATTAGTTGTCTTCAGTGTGTTTTTTTCTTTTCTCTTTCTATGTAAAAGACCTTGGGATGACTTTGTGCCCTCATTGTCTTTCGTATCTCCCTCTAGGGCAGTCAAGGTGGAGACTTTGTGCTACATCTTAGATTGCTGGTTACTTTGGACCCAGTTACCAATCACTTGTTACCAAAAAGAGTCCTGTTGTTTGCAAGAACAAGCACTTCTGAAAGAAGAGAAGTGCCTTCTATCACTTCACCAAGATCTCTACTATCTAAGAAGGGATCTAGCTCTTGGCTGAATGTTACTTTTGAAAGAAGAGAAGTGCCATCACCAATCACTGTATTTCTCCTCTATTTTTCAGCATCATCTATGAAAAAAGAGAGATGGATGGTTTATCCCACCCCTATGTCTTACTTTATTCTTACTTATATATTATATATCCTCCACATATTTAATAGGGAACCTCCCCTTGATGAGAGTAGAGATTTGTCCCCTGTTGATGTAGTAAACCTGCACACCAGGATGACCCATCTCCCCATGTTGTGGTGATAGGAACTATTTTGGTCACCAGTTAGCTGGCCAACAAAATATTCACCCAAAAATATGATTATAAATATGCATAAAATTTCCCTTATGAGTTCATTCAAATCAGCCAGTCTATAGGAAGTGAAGGACAAGGTGACCTAGTCACCCAATTTGACATGTTTGTAGTTGTTTCTTGCCCAAAAGGACCAATTTTATGATTTGAGTCATTGATTCAGGCCTAAAAAATTATTTTTCATAGGTTTATAAAGTTTCATGTAGGGTTTTATTTCCATCAAATTCAAGTAGTTAGGCTACTAGACCTAATTGGCATAGTAGACCTATTTGATCAATCAAGTAAAGTGAAAAATGGCATTAAAATATATTGATTAGAATTGATGAAAATTATCCACACCACATAAATTATATTAATTGTAATAACATTCATAATAGATGCTTAAGTGGCTAATTAATGATTTAACTATCCTTCAAGTGGTAATTCCATGCATAATTGGTTCTTGAGTTGTCAATCAACACATAACCGATCCTTATCATGAGTTAATTGATTTAAAGTGGTGATCATTGCATGTTTTATGGTATTAATGTAGTAATGAGTTTCTCTTGACTTAAGTCTTATGAAAAAAAGGAAGGAGAAATATCTATATGCCTATGATGGCCCACCACCTTGTTTTCAACGCTAAATAGCTCATGCAAGAGCATTAATCAGGGAGAGTTTAATATAGGACTATTGGTAACTATTTGTAAATAAATTTTCTCTTTGGTTTATGGTCATTGATGACTTATAATTATCTCCTCTATGCTAATCTCTCTTCTTTTCATGTTTTATATATTTAGGCTTTTAGGCTTTATGTCAGGATCCCTCTCTTGGGCATGATGAAACTCTGCCAAGATTGAGCTTTGTAACCTCTTAAGTGAATAAAATTACTATTTTACGATTACTTGATATAGGTTTAGTGTGTTTTTATTAGTTTAATTTGCACATGTGGTAGTATTTTCTCCCTTGGTAGGTTTTAATCTCACCTAGTTAATAGTATTTCATCTTATGTAGGTCATATATAGTATTTGATGGTGAGTGACTGAACCAAAAGTGGATATATTAATTGGTTAGTTCTTTAAATTAGGCCTTCCATAATTTCCCTCATAGTTTGATCACTTTATGGAACCTTTATGTGAAACACTTTTGCATAGGAGTCCCTTTGATTTGAAAGATTTAGTTATTTGCATTACTTATTAATGTTAGTTATAGTTCAAATTGAGTGGATAAATCAACAATATATGTGCATCACCATCACTAGAATATGATCTCCCTTTAAGTTATCTTTTTAACTCTTTTCACCCCTAAAGTAAAGTAGTTTTTAGTAAACTAAATAAATTTGATATATAAGAGGAGCTAGTCTTATAATCTAGAAGATTGATCTAAGTAAAGGTATCCCATAGCCTATAGACCAATCCCATGTTTGTCCAGGTTTGAAGGAGATCCAAGCAATCTACTTTAGCAAGGTTCAACATGGGTTGATAAAAGTTATGTCATGCCTAGTGGGACATAGATCTATCCATTGGAGTATTCATTTGCAAAATCTTGGTCTTCAAAATTAGTTTCAAGCACTCATATGATCCTCATCTCTAAGGAAAATGGTAGTTATTTTTCATAAATTCATTGATTTTCATGTGTCTTTTCATGAATGATGTTACCATATGGGATAGAATTCTATCACACACCTCCTTATCAATAGCCCTATGATCCATCTCAATTCTAATATGATACATATCCATCTCATTATGACTCTTATCAAGCTTATATTCACCCTAATCAATAATATAAAAGTCATTATTAGGCCTATGATCCTTGTGAACCTCATTCACTTCTTTGATAGCTTGATTATCAACTGAATTAGTCATGGAAATCTCATGACATTCCTGATCAACTCAGACAAGTTCCAAGCCAATCCATATCAAGCTTTAAATAAACCTTTTTTGGCTATGAGAAACACATAGTGAGCATTAACACACAAAAAATATATAGATAGGAGATTCATAAGCATGATATTGAGAGAATTAGAGATTCATTGCAACAAGTTAAGGAAGAGTGTACATCTTTCATAAGACAAGGCCATTCAAAAGTTAGTGGTGATATGTTAGACATAGGTGGTCTAATTTTAGGCATTAAAGAGAAGTTGGTAGTCTATGAGAGAAACTAGGTTTACCACAACCAAAAACATGTTTCCTCCTTCATTTTATATTAGTCCTCCATTTAAGTGCCTATTTCCCTTCAAGAATATCAAACAAACATGCATCACATCCCTCAAAATTCCACTCAGACATTGCCAACTTTTCCTACTTAGAAATATATACAAGAGAGACTTCAAAAGGAGTAAGAAGTGTGGTTTGATAAGGTTAAATCACATGTTTCATAATAGATTATGCAAGGACATTCATCTTTTAATCAACAGGGGGAGATATCCAATGAGATGGTGTTATAATTTGAGGCTAAATTTTTTGAACAAGTTGGGCTCACAAACCAACATCTTCATTAGTCAATAGCAGCTATAAAAGCAACACAATATCATAAATAGGTTTATCCATTCATACCCATGGCTAAAATAAGTGAAAAAGAAGAAGTTCCTAAACCCAAGTTTATGACTTGGAAACAAATACAGTAGTCAAGGGAGAAATAAGAGTAGTTAGGTATAAGATTAAGTGTTGAATTCAAGGATAATCCTAAGAACATTCAGCCTCCATCCTTCCTCCTCAAGATCCCAAGGCCTTCCCTTCATAGAAGGTTATTCAATATAACTTGCAATAGAGAGGAAGTGATGGTTGTCAAGGATGAACAACTGAATAAGGAAAAATAAGTAGCCATGGTAACACCATTGGAATTATCTCATATTCTTAATTATTTTCAAGGATCCACCATGACTTTATTTGAGAAGGAGCCTCTCCCTTGTGAGTAAAATGAAGAACATTCAGCTGAGGTGATAGAATATGTGAGTGTCTTGAGTGAACATGAAGATGAAATCACTATTAGGATAACCCAAGAGGATGAGTTGAAATATATTATTGAAGTACAAGATGAGACACAAGAAGAAAAGGTTTTAGTTGAGCAAGAAGAGGTTATTTATCAAGAACTCTTCATCACATGGTATTTTTCCTCCATCAAGATGTTTCTCAAGAACTTACAGAAGTTACCATAGATAAGTACAAGCCAACCAAATAAGATGAGTGTCATAGTGATAATGATGACCTTTGCTAGTAATATATGAATTTTTACAATGAATATCAAGCTCTTCAAGGACTCACACTTCCTATAGAACATGTTTAATATCAATTTACTACTCACCCTATCAAGCTTTTCCCACAAAAAGAGTAGGTACATGATGATATAAATAATGAAAAAATGTTTGTTGAGGTAGTACTTCAAATTGATACTCCTGAAGACAAACCAGTAAAGATTTCTTATCCTTTATCATGTTTAATAAAGTTCAAGATGTTTCCCATGAAAGTTTTGACAAATCACCATTCCATGTGGGGAAAAATAAAATTATTAACCAAGACATGGTAAATCATTGGCAACCCATGAATGAGGTATAATTAACATTATTATTACAAAGTAGAAGGATATGGGAGGAGGAGGATTGGGTTTTGGACTCACATGTACAATATATGCACCTAAGAATGGAACTAAAAGGACCATATCATTCCCCAAGAGGCCATTAACATGCTAATACTCCTAGTTTCAAGAAGGAACTATCAAGGTATGGTAATTATACTATATCTCCAAGAATCTGAATAGAGCCACTAGTGTTTGTTAGGGGATACACAAGGTACTTAGAAAATAAACTAAAAGTCTATAAGGTGTAAGTATTCTATGGGATATGATATATTTATAGAGGCTATAGTGTATCTCCAAGAATCTGAATAGAGCCAATAGTGTTTAGCATGGGGTGCACAAGGTACTTAAACAAACAACTAGAAGGATAGAAGGCTCAAGGATTCTATGGGATACTATAGATTTATCTAGGCTAGAATTTATCTCCAAGAATATAAATTGAGCCAATAGTGTTTGCCATGGGGTAGATAGGTTACTTAAACAAACAACTAGAAGGCTAGAAGGCTCAAGGCTTCTATGGGATACTAGAGATCTATAGAAGCTATCTAATTTATTGGCTTACACCAAGCTATAGATATAATTATAAAATAGGTTAGGGATAGCATGATCAACTGCATAAGGGATGTAGGTATCTCTAATGGGTATAACCACATTAAATCAAGCAACTAAAAGTATAAATCTACTTGTATACAAATTATGGAAATAACAATGTTGAATAAAGGGAGATATCAATTAATGCATAAACATAAAAGAGAAGGCACTTTCAGGCCAAATGAAAGACATTTTAGGAAGTAAATATGTTTTCAATAAAGGGTTCAAGAGCATGTGTAATATAAGTCTAAGCTAACTCTTTATTCTCAACAATATTTTTCCTCACAATGAAACTTTCTAGTTTAGCAAGAGAGGAAATTATTTATGCAAATTGTATAGATTGTTTTAAGCATTTAGGCTTATATTATGCAATGGGAAATGTTTAGAAAACAAACATGACATATAATGGAAGATATTCTAAACAATGAAAGATATTCTTAACCACATACAGATGTAATAACTTTAGAAACTACCCTAGATAATGCCTTAAACAAGCCAAATTACTAAAATAATCAAAACATAACATATATACTACTATAAACAAATACTAATTTCACTTTGCATATTAAATTTCCATCATATCAAACTCAAAATCATTGTGTAGACTTTATTCCAACTGATTATCCAAGATAAAAAGTAATGAAGGAGGAGGATCAGACTGTGTGTAAGTTGAGTCCAAACTAGAAGCCAAAAGTAGTGGAAGAGGTGAAGGAAAATATGTCAACTGAGAAAGAACCAATAGATGGAGAACAAGAATAGGTGAAATGGAGTCTTAAGGGAGCTATGAGCAACCCATAAGCTTTATGAACACTATAGAGAGTAATTTGAATCACCAAGATGAACTATAAAGCAGTAGGGCATCCCCTATCACAATGAAAGCTAAGTGTGCTAAGAATGAACCAGGTGAGATTTAAGAAGGTAAAAAACCTTTGAGATTGATGATAAAGAGAGAATATCAGAGAAAACATGTAGGAGAGAGAGGATAAAATGAATGATGAAGCATCATATAAGGCAACCCTAATCCACTAAAGGCCACATAACAACTGTTTATAGCCATTTGGGCCAAATTGGCTCCTTTTTTATATGTTATGCCCAAGCCATGTCCTAATTTGTGGATTTTATGAAGGAAACATATGGCCTAGGGCATGGTTTTCCTCCTTAAGCCATGACCTAGGTCAAAAGGCCACACTACATGGTCAATAGGCCTCTAAAAGGGCCCCATGAGGCATCTATAGGGCATGTATGTGCACAAAATGATAGCAAGATGCTAAACATGTATAGAGGATGGATGTATGATATAGTAAAGGTCCATGTGAGTGTAAAATGTCTCAAAGATGGATAAATAGGGTTGGTAGTCTACACATGAGCTGATGTGTAATCATAGGGAGGAGTAGGGTCATGGTAAGTATGATTATATATGCCCCTAAGGTACAAGTGGTCAATGTTCAAATGAACAAGGAGTGTTGTGTAGTACCTAGAAGATAAACTAAAGGAAAAGAAATAAATAACTAAAAATATAAAAGATAACATTACCTACACTTACTAGATAAGGATGGAGATAAAAGAATTCAATGGTGTAATCCATGGGTGAGAGTGTAAAAGCTACATATTCTAAATCTAATTCTATCTCTAGTTCTAGCTCCAGCTCTAGCTTTAGCTCCTACAAATAAGGGACACAAGTGATATTAAATAAAATCATATAATCTATATTGGCATTCACTAAGGTATCAGCCCTAGTATTCTCCCTACAAGGGATATGGATGACCTAGACATCCTTGAAGAAGGAGAGAAAATCATGTGTCACCTCGAATAAGGGGAGCAACTCAGAGCTAAAGATAGCCCAAGCATCAATGAGTTGAGATATTTCTAAGAGTGAGTCAAATAATAACTACACATAGTACATGCCTAACCCATGGGCATCAATCAAGGTACCAATGATTTCATGATACTCAATGGCATTATTCATCTCACTGGTAAGGAAGAAACCAACTACAACAAGATCATAGACCCATGAATCATTGATAACCCAAGCCATAATAATAGGTATGTGTTGCCCTGACTGCCACCATCTATGTGAATCACCACTGAGAGGTGCACCATGATGGAGTTAAAGGATACAAGACTAGCAACGGTGGAAAGGTGATCTCAAAGTGAGGCAGGATAAGTGAGTTGCACAAGGGAAATAGATAATGAAACTAAATCATAAATAAAGTAGTTGACTAATGTCAACCATAGTAAGAGGTAACAAGGGAAAGTGGGGGGGAATTTTTTAGAATATGAAGACCATTTGGAAATACTAGAGCAAGTCTTAAACTATTATAACTAGCTAACAACCCTACCAATAACCATGGAAAAAAGGAGAGAACAAGAGTTAGAATGGATCAACTAGAAAAAATTAGAGAAACAACTAACTAAAAGAATAATGACAAGCAACTTCTATCCTTGGGTGCCCATGAGATGGGGTACTAGGCTGAGAGGTCAACAGGGACCCAAAATGGGTCCTAAGAACCAAAATAGGGCCATAGTGAGCCTAAGGAGGCCTCAGATTAAAAATAGAGGCCACTAATGTGCTCAAAATGAGCCAAAAAACTTAAGATAGAGATTTTATGATTTGGAATGCAATAAAGGGTAAAACACCCAAAAAGGGCCCACAAAAAGCAACAAAAAGATCTAAAAAGGGACAAAAGAGAGTGAAAAGTGAATCATTTTCACACTTATTTTCACTCTGAGAGATCTTGAGGATATCCCACCAGCCACCAAAGCCCAAGTAGAGCAAATGAGGATGAAAGGATACAACATAGGCATACAAGATGGTTTGGGTAAGTCCTCTGATCAAAATGTTTTTCACTTTTTTCCATTTTGGGGGTTTTGGAGGCCCAAAATCCATATTGACTGAATCCAAATGATTTTATGGATGAATTGAATGGACCAAGCAATCAAAAGGATTGGGAGGCTGAGGGGAACACATCGAAATAGATAGAAGATCAAATAGTGGTCATGGGAGGAATAAATGGGAAGCCTTAGGGATTTCCAAGGGGTCAAAGCTTTGCTAGGAAAACCTATGGCCTGGGACACTGCCAGGACATGGGGGCTAGCTCCTAGGCCACTGCTAGGCCATAGCTTTGCCTAGAAAGCCATAGTGTTGGCTAGAAAGGCCCTATAATAGGCCTTGAGGAGCTCGAAAAGGATTAAAAAGGCCTAAAATAGTTTTGAGGGAGGGGGAAATAGACAAATAGCTCAAAACACTTGGTTTTAATTCAATTTGCTTATTTCATGGATAGAGACACTAATCTATTTACCTATTACTCAATTTTATAGACACATGGAGGAATTAGCATACTAGCAAAGGGAAAGCCTTCATAGCCAAGTGATCAACCAACATAGAAAGATAGATCGTGAAAGGTGACCAACTGAGAGAAAGTCCATCATGGCTAGCCAAGGAGCAAGATACTCTACCTGTGAAGGATTAAGATCACCTGTAGAGTGTAGAACATTATATATTGGTACATGTACCTTCACTACATTACTCCAAAGACTTGGTGAATGCATTAGTGACCACATGAGCACCTGAGAGACATGTATTATAGTTAGAACCTAAGCTAGAGCTCATCTTGAGCATTGAGGATGTCTACTAGCTTTATGGGGTGGAGCCTATAGAGAAGGAGATAGAGATACCATAGGTGTAGGACATAGTCACAATTGAGCTCTACCTAGTGGGACCCCACCAAGAATGGAATAGTTATGGATTACATATCACATAACTATCACTAGAGGTTCCATTGCTATGGGCAGTGATAGTAAGTACTATGGTTAGGAGGCTCTACACTAGCTAGATTATGGGGAGACTACCATGATCTTGGATAGTATTTGTCTAATGACTAGAGGGAGGATATAGATATGTGTGGGGCCAATATATTTTGGATGGACTATACCATTAGATGGATCACATTCAGTGCATAGGGGCAAAATGATTGACATAACCTAGCCTACTACTATTGTAGGCTTATGAGAGACTCTTATTGACACAACTAAGGACACCATGGGGAATCAAGGCATACTTAACACTAGAGGAGGGTACTTTATGGGTCATGCAGTTTAGAGATAGGTCTAGACCTATGTAGACCACCTTGGATTAGGATGTAGTGGGTAGCTACATCTAAAATCCATATAGATTCATGGTATGGCCAGAGGATGCCAGAGTGGAGATCCATGTGGAATTGGAGGAGTTCCAAGGTCCACAAGGGCCATACCAACATCTATGTAGATAATCTTTGGCATTATGGGAGAGACAAACATAGCCCAAGCCTGTTGGGGCTAATCATGGAGGGCAGTCAAGATAGAGTGAGGGATCCAGTGGTGGAGAGAGGTAGCCAAAATGAGGATGACCACCACCAAGAGGATTATGACCTAATGGAGGGCCATAGAGGCCATCAACATGACTAGGTAAGAAATGTGTATCTGCTAGATATCACTTTGTCTTTTTTACTTGTCTTTTAGCAAGAGTTGATACATGACAAACATATGTGCTTTGTGTGTGTAGGAGACTAACCTAGTTGGACTAGGCCATAGGTATACCTAATATTGAGGGATTTATTCCTTGATGTGGTAATGATACCACTCATAGAGAGGGTACCACATCTACTAGTGGGGTTAGAGCCACATACTTACTTCAAGTGAGTGGGTGCATGAGCATCATTTAAGTTGGTGAGAGCATGACACTGGATACCATGGCTATAGGTAGATTCATCATGATATGAGGTAGTCATGGCATGAAATGAGATATTTACAACATTTTTTAAGGCACAACTAGCTAAATTAGAGGCTAAGATCGATCATCTATAGGTTGAGCTAGCCCAAAATAGGCTAGAGGAGTGGAAGCATATGGAGAGCAGGTAGACTAACTAGCTACCATAGAAGAGACCATGGCTTGACTAGTTGAGAGGAAAATATCAATATCTCTACCTAGATTAGGGATACAATATATAGATCCCAACCATAGGATAACTAGGATAGTATCATATATGTAGCCATGCATGTGGTAGTTTTGGGGACTATGAGCCTAGGCTTAGAGAAAGCCATGTGATGTACCTAAAGATAAAGCATGTATTTTTTTAAATATATACAATTATTTCTCATTATTAACACATGTGTATATGATTTTGTGTGTAATGTGTGTGCTTCATATGATATAGACTACTACACACATGTGATTAGATAATATGAACTAATAATAAAGAACCCATGTGCACACACATATATAAATAGCATGGAGATTAGTGGTGTTAGAAGATAGGAAAGGTTGATCATACCACCATAGATGACTTTCTTAGAGGGCCATGTATGCCCTAGACATGAAACTCCTTGAGGTAGAACTCATTAATTGGGTGCTATAGGGGCTCACATTCAAGAGTTGAGAGATGATAAGCCTTGTTCACTAAAGAGGTGGTGATAACGAAGGGGATAAACCAATTATGCATGATTTTTCCCTTCTTAGGGTGATCCTTATCAAATATGAAGACCATATCACCTACCTTAAATAGATGTAGGTACACCAATTTATTGAATTGGTGGTATTTACGATATTGGTAAGCATGGTTATGTTCAAGAGTGTTAATGCAATGCTCATCTAACTTCTTTATCTTAGCGAGGTGAGTGACACATTATTCCTCATCAGAGAGGGATCCAAATGTATTAACCCATAATAACAGGATTAATACCTCTAAAGGAAGAAAAACTTTGAACCCATACATAAGCACTTATGGGGTTGCCCCCGTGGCCATCCAAAAGCTAGTCTGATAGGCCCAAAGGGTAGGATAAAGCATAAGGTGTCAGTCATACTTAGATTGGGCAACAATGTAGAGAAGCCTCTTCTATAAAGGATTATTTAAAGATTCAACTTGCCCATTTCCCTAGGGGTAATGGGTGGAAGAGAAATAGAGCTTGAACTTGTAGCATTCAGTGAACTCATGCATCTTAGGGATTTGGAAGCTTAAGCCATTGTCATCCATAATTGTAGTGGGGACCCCAAACCTAAAAATGATTTGTTTCAAGATCCAATTGGTAATGGTATTCCCACACATGATTCTAAGATGCATGACCTCAACACACTTCATGAAATAGTCAGTGGCAGTGATGAAATAATGATGGCCATTAGAAGAGGTGGGTTTAAACTCATTGACAAAGTTGAGATCCCAAACTAAGAAGGGCCAAGGGGTTGAAATGGAATGTAAGAGGCCTACAAGGGAATTGATAGATATTGGCACATCTTACATTTATTGGTGTATTGGATGACATCCTTAATAAGAATGGGCCAATAGTAACCCATCCTAATAATATCCTAAGTGATGGCTTTCCCTCCCAAGTGGTCACCACAAACACTCTCATGAAACTCCTCCAACATGATATAGGTGTCTTCAAGGACTAGGCATTACATCAACACACCATTTAGACCTCTATTGAATAAGATGGCACCTATGATGACATAATGAGTGGCAAGCTTATAAATCTTATAAAAGAGCATTGATGGGATAATATTGAGTCTCAAGGTAATAGACAATGCCCTGATAACAATCACACTCATAGATCTCAATCTAGTTAACCAAGTAGACCATCTCATTAGGGAAGGCATCATCAGCTACCATGCTAGGATTTGGTAGTAGGCATTCAATGAGTTACTTGGATACATCTAAACCCTTGGTGGATTTTTGGTTAATAATGCAGAGACCAAAATCTTGAATAAGCATGGTCTACCTTACAATCTAATTGGCAAGATGTGTCTTATCGATCAAATAGTGGATTGGATCAGATTGGAAATTCACATTGGTGGTTTGGCTCAACATGTAGTGTTACAACTTATTCATGGTAAAGATGAGGGAGAAAATTACTACTCAATAAGAGAGTAGTTTAGCTCAGGGCCAACTAGCATGTGAGAGATGTAGTAAATAGATCTCTCTCTACCAAAGTCATCCTTTTGACACAACATGCCCTTGATGGAAAGATCAGAGATAGAGGTTCACAAGATGAACTCACGAACCTCAATGGGTACCATTAGGATGGGAAGATTATGAAGCATGTGATTTAATTACTTAAAATCCACTTGAACTTTAGGAGACCACAAGAGTGGGATGTTCTTGCATAAGAGACATGTGAGGGGTATGGATTTATGAGCATACTTTGTGAGGAAATGTATAAGGAAGTTGAGCCTTTCAAGGAAGGACTATAACTAAATAATATTTCATGGGGGAGGCATCTCAAGGCTTTCCTTGATATTCTCTAGATCCACCTCAATGCCTCTTTGTGAAATGATGAATCCAAGAAGCTTTCCAGTGGATACACCAAAAATTCACTTCTTAGGGTAAAGGCTAATTTGATACTCCTTGAGATGCTCAAACATGATTATGAGGTCTCGCACATGCTCATCCTAATTTTGGGATTTGTTGAGGAGGTCATCGACTAGCACTCCATAATATTATAGATGAGGTCATGAAAAACATGGGTCATGGCATGTTGATATGTAGCCCTAACATTCTTTAGATCAAGAGGCATGATGTCATAACAAAAGGTACCCCATGGGGTAGTGAATTCCATCTTGTATGGGTCTTTGGGTGTAATCTAGATTTTTTAATACCCCAATAATCCATCTATGAGGGACATGATCTCAAAACTAGTTTTGGAATCCAAAATTTGGTCGATCAAAGGAGTGGGAAAATTATCCTTAGGACAAGCCAAATTGAGATCTTGAAATTTTATGAAAATGCAAATGGCTCCATTCTTCTTGAGAATAAGGATGTTGTTGGTAACCCATCATGGGTAGTCAATGTCTTGGATGAAACCAACTTAGATGAGCTTTTCAATCTTAGCCTTGACTAACTGGGAGACTTTGACTACCATTGGTCATTATTTTTAGTGAACAAGATGGGCCCTATCATCTATAATAAGGTTATGGAAAATGATATTAGGATCTATGCCCTTCATATTGATGTATTTTTAGATGAATACATCCAAAAGTTCTAGCAAAAAGGTGACTAAGACATCCTATTCCTTAAGAGCAAGGCTAACACTAATATCGATGATCTTTGTCCTTATAAAAGTGTCAAGGTTGACATATATAGATCCTTCAACATTCATAGCATTGCATTCCTAAAAACACTTAGGCATGGAATGGAGTGATTGGTCTAAAACCTTAGGCTCAACAACCAGGACATGCACTATGGGGATGTCAAGTGTTGGGCCATCAAAGAGAGAAATATCCAAACCTAAATAATTAAGGGGATAATGGTACTTAAGATAATCTCTCATGATATTGATGTATGCCTTTCTCTCCTAGAATAGGTTGTATTTTGTAACATGAAATATCACTCAATATCAGAATCAACTACTCTAGTGGTCACTATGAAAGATGAATTAATAGATATTATACTCCAATGGGAGAATCACAATGTGAGGGGAAGCTCAACGTTCAAGGATACATCTTGAAATAGGTCTCTAAGAAGGGAAGAATTGACTTAGCATCACAGAGTTGAAGAGGGAGTTGGACAACATGTGACTCAATCTAAAGTAGTGAATGTTGATTGATACTCAGATGGATCATAACATTTATCCTTTATAAAATGAGACTCAAAATTAGGGGGTGTGTAGGAGTCCATAAATCCTCATGAGGAGACATCTAAAGCCTCACCTGAGGGCTTTATCTTTGTATAAAATAATGCCTAGGGATCTAGTTCATCCTCTATGGTATTAACCTTAACTTTATTCATGAAATAAACCATGAAAATGTGGCCAATACGATAGCTTGTATGGCAGTGGTCTAGGGATGGCCAAGAATCATATTGTATAAAATATCCAAGTCTAACACACAAAACTTGATCTTAACTATCTTGGATCCAAACTTGACCTAGAGCTTCACATTTCCCACCAACACAACTATGTCATTGTTGAAACCAACATAATTATGGTGAGAATCAAAGAGCTTATTATACCTAATCCCAAGATCATTGAACACACATAGGTTAAAAATATTCAATGCAAATCCTTCTTCAATGATGTATCTCTTAACATGAAAATCATCAATGGAAGTCTCAATATAGAGGGGAAAATCAGCCCTCTTTTCAAGAACCAAAGTGCCTCTCAAAGAGGCAAGGTCAAAAGATAACATGGGAGAAGTAGGGTGCTCAGATGCATCAAAATTAAACAAAACTAAGACATCATCCTGAAACAATCCCTCACAAGAGAGACCAAGCTCATCAAATACAATATCCCTTTGCTCAGGGAAAAGGTGAAGAAGGTCCCAAATGGAGATCCTAGTTGAGAGGACCTGTATATAAAGGTGAACAAGAATCTTCCAACTAAGAGAGATCCAATATATATATATATATATATATATATATATATATATATATATATATATATATATATATATATATATATATATATTGGATCTCTCTTAGTTGGAATATTCTTGTTCACCTCTTCCACTACTTTTGGCTCATGATTTGGACTCAGCTTACACAGCCTGATCTTCCTCCTTCATTACTTCCTAGCTTGGATTATTAGCTAGTATAAATTTTGAACAATACTTTTGAGTTTGATATGAGTGAAATTTTCTATGAAAAGTGAAATTGATATTTGTTTGCAGTAGTATATATGTTAGGTTTTGACTATTTTAGTAATTTAACTTATTTAGGGCATTATCTAGGATAGTTTCTGAAGTTATTACATTTGTAATTGGTTAAGAATATCTTTCATTATTTAAAATATCTTCCATTATATGTTATGTTTTCTTTGTAAACATTTCTCATTGCATAGTAGAATCCTAAATGCTTAAAACAATCTATAGAATTTTCATAAACAAGTAGCGGAAGAGGTGAACAAGAATCTTCCAACTAAGAGAGATCCAATATATATATATATATATCATAAGAACAAGTGAAATGGATTATTTCAGGATCTAAGAGCAACCCAAAAGCTTTAGAAACACTATAGAGAGCAATGTAGATCACCAAGATGAACTATAGAGTAGTAGGGCTTCCCTTGTCATGATGAAATCTAAGTGTGTCGAGAATGAACAAAGTGAGAATCAAGAAGGAAGAAAATCTTTGAGAGTGATGATCAAGAGAGAATATTAGAGAAAAAATACATGAGAGAGAGGCTAAAATGAATGATGAAGCATCATATAAGGCAATCCTAATCCACTGAAGGCCAAATTGTAATTTTTTA
The DNA here is from genome assembly GCA_037957365.1 of Torreya grandis. Lineage (NCBI taxonomy): Eukaryota > Viridiplantae > Streptophyta > Pinopsida > Cupressales > Taxaceae > Torreya > Torreya grandis. The sequence goes on from JARHVA010001191.1 coordinate 409,412, forward strand.
TAGCCATTTGGGCCAAATTGGCTCCTGTTTTGCATGTTTTAACCAAGTTTTGGCCTAGGCCATGGTTTTTGTGAAGGAAACATGTATCTTACGCTATGAGTTTCCTCCCTAATCTATGGTCTAGGTCAAAAGGCCATTCTAGGTGGTCAACATACCTCCAAAAGGGCCCTAAGAGGCATCTAGAGGACCTGTCTATGTGCAAAAGGGGAGTAAGATGCTAAGGATATATAGGGGATGGATGTATGACATAAAAAAGGTGCATGTGAGTGTAAAATTTCTTGAATCAGGATAACTAGGGTTGGTATTCTACATGTGAGCTGATGTGTAATCATGAGGAGTAAGGTCATGGGAAGTACGATTAAACATACTTCAAGGTTCCATAGTGGTCAAACAAGTTTTTCATTTTACCCTAGAGGATAAATTTTGATCTCAGGCTAGTTTTTTTGGGTTATTTGTCTTCTTTCAATAAGTGAAGAGAAAAATCATTAGTTTGTTGCCTTGTTGTTGTGTTTGTCTTGTTCTTATTTTCCTTAGGTTAGGTGTGTTTGCTTCTTAGTTTAGTAGAATTATTTTTGATGTCTCTATCGAGTATTGTTGTTGTTATAGTCATATGAGGTGTATAAAAGTATAAAATTCTATTTGGTAGTCAATATGGTCATCAAAATCATCTTGTTATGTTTTAGACTATCATTATCATGAAAAAATCAATGAGTTCTCTTGACCAACAGGCTGGCCAACCCTTGTGAGTCACCAAAAATGTTTGAAATTTGGCCTCTCAACTCCAAATTATGACCCATAAACTAATAAATTTTCATGTCTTATTTTTCCTCGGTCCTCAAATGATGTGCTTGATCATCACAATGTTTATTGCCTATCGAGTTAAGGGATCAAGTTTCAATGTTTTATCATGGTCATATCTCAGATTCAACTTATGATGAGTTTCTTCATGGTATATTTAGTATATTAAAGTTATGAGTATGTTTATAATCTTTTAAAGGTGGTGAATATACATAAAAGCCTCATGGATAAATATTAAGAAGTTATAAGGTACTTTTCATGACATTCAATGGTGAATTTCCTTTATGAAAATGTGTATTTTTCCTAAGAGAGATTTTTGAGCCTTTAAATGATAAATTTTGAGAAAAAAATCTACCAAATCATCCATAAATAAATTTAATCACCTTCATATTCATGTAATTACATTACTTCAAGTGTTTCATTCCTTGTATCTCCTCTTTAGCATAAAACGTAGTTTTGACCCTCAAAATTTTTGACGAGTTAAGTTTGCTCCCATTTTAATGTCAAAATACTTTTTCCTTGTTATAATCTCCTTCTTGATCCATAAAATTCATCTTCTTTCCCTAAATTGGTGGTTTCCAATATGAAATATGAAGAAAAGGCAAAATAAAGGCTATTTTTATGTGTTTTCATGTAGGAGTATTGATTTGTACGACCTTTTCCATATAGTAGAGATCATGAGCTTAAAGGAGAAGTTATTACAAAAATATTAGAATATATTAAAGTAAAAATGATTATAAATAGGTCAAAACCAGTTCTTTTCTTCTACCTAGTTCCTTTTCACATCAAGAGAGCCCTTTAGGTTTGCAGATGGTATGGCCATGAGAGAGAATTTCAAGATATAGAATTTTAGGTAGAGGAAGGGGTATAAGAGAGATTATAGTTTTGGAAATTGGTTATCAGTTTCTGTATCTCTCTCCTTTATGAATCATCCTTAACAAGATAAGGCACCCACTATGATTTCTTCATTCAAGCAAGCACTAGGTTTTCTAATATTTCTCCTCATCTGGGCATAATGACAAAAAAATAGAAGTTTGTGGAGCTTTTCATGAGCATGAGAAACCTTATCATGATAGTATTTATCTTATTTCCACATGTGTGAGGTCATATGGATCTAAATAAGGCATACACTGCTAATCTGTAATTTTCAAGCAAATAAAGAGAGATTGTATGGTTCATGAGAGAGAAGAATATCAAGATTTATTGTAATTTTGTTTATAAGGGTTTTATTTATGACATATGTTCTTAATTAAAGTGCCTCAAAATTTAATTAAGCTCTCATGTATCATTCACCCTCAATCATCCTCAAACACTTCATATTCTCAATTTAACATATGTTAAGGTATTTTAGCATGTGTTAAGGTTATTAGCAGAATCCTAGGTTTCTTTTGCACTATGAATACCTACTTTAAGATTATTCTAACTATTATATCTTGTTGAGGGCGTGCCTATCCTTTCTTAATACTCTTCAATATGGTCTTGACATACACTTCACATGTTATTTTCACCACCATTATGTTTCATTCCTTTACACAATCTTCTCACTAGCACTCATCATTGTTGTAGGCTCATCATTCCATCTCCATTCTCATTTTCATGTCCATTATCATCATACCACTTTCCATCCACTCCTACCTCATTGATACACTTTAAAATAAGAGTTAATAGGTTATAAACTATTATGGTAATCAGAGTATGATTTTTTAATCCTATACACTACTAAATAGAGCTTGAAGATCATCAATATCCAAGGTTAATGAACATTTATAATCTTGTTAAGGTCAATTTCAAGGAAGGTATGTGGATTGAGGAATGTGAAGTAAATTTTTCAATATCATTCAATTTTAAGAACATAATGGACATGTTGGTAGTTTCCTCTATCACCCAATCCTTGTCTCAGTTCATACAAGCAACAAACGAATCTCCACCTACAACCATGCTAGAAAAAGGTGAGATTAAAGATGTAAACAAGGAGAGATTTGGATGTTTTAAGGGATAATTGATCTAGTGAATAACTTCAAGAAAGGATAAGATAATTTTAGTGACCTTTAAGGTCTATTGATATCAATTTCAAGACCTATAAACTATTCATAGTCCATACAAGGATCAAGTGCTCACACACAGTCAAGTCAACTTCAAGAAAGGTCTATGTTCAAGAGGTAGAGTAATAAGTATGGAGAACACAATGTTACAAAGTGGTGGTTATGGTATTTAGATAAAATTCAAACCATGAGTATGGGTAAATATCAAATTAAGAAATGTTTTCATGAAAATATTCACCTACAGTAGTGGTTGAATCCCTTTTGAAGCATGCCCATACTATATCAAACCAAAATTGTGAGGGACATTTGTTATGCCTTTAAATTAATTAAAGTTTTTTTCCTAGGTTTAAGATTCATATGGAATGGTGGGATAGTTTTATCAATACATGAGGTTCAATTACAAGGTGACATCCATTCATATCATAAAAGAGTATCTACAACCTTTTCAAGACAAACCTATTTCCAAGATTGTGAAGAGGATGGGAGTAGAGTGGTCTAATGGGAGATTACATTGATAAAATGGAGGATTAATAAGGAAAATGAAAATTAGTAATAGGTAATATTATGGATAATATTTCTTGAATCAATTTTCACTCCAAGGACAACCTTTAAATGTTCACCTATAGCCATACTAGGGCAATTGTATTGACATATTTATATAGCCTAAGTAGGTACAATTCAAGATAACATTCATTAAATAAGAATTTTTTTTAATTATCCTATACATTCAAGTGGTTAATTTACATCTTTAAACCTTCATCAAGATCATGACCACTACTACCAATGCATGAAAGTATAGTATACAGGCTTGTGTATGTAATAGAGAGTGTATGAGCCTAAAAGTGCCCTTAAAGAGAACATAAACTAAAGGAATAGGTGAGAGGAAGGTTAAAAATTAATTTTAAGGTATCAATGGTTTTAAATTGTGATGTAATGTATATTATTCACTTTTAACTCCCAAATTTACAGCTATAATAGTGTTAGCAAGATAGTCACATTGAGGTCTTTAAAGAGATATAGTATGATGATGGGATGCATAGGTTTAATAAGTGACCTGTAAAAGGTAAGAACATTAAATAATTATTTTATATCATAATAAATCCATATCATAATTATTATACATAGTGACAAAGAATAAAAGAGGAAAAATTAGGCATAGACCTATTGGAAACATAGGCAACCTAAGCTAGTCTTGGAAGATTTGAGTGTTATGGCCTTTAGAGACATGATCTAGCTCTAAAAATTGGTAAACATGATATACATGACTATAAAAATATTTATATGTTATCCTAAATGTCACACTAATAGTGGAATTAGGCACTATTTTGTCACAGACCTCATATAGTTTGTTGACAGTCATAATTGAGACCATGAGGCCTATTTGAGATTTTATGAGTATGACAAAGGGTTATAGCCTCATGAGAGGGGTTTTAGAGGTAAAATAATGTTTTTTTAGAGTTATTATAGCATTTAATTCAGATTATAGATATATAAACACAAGACCAAGGGTTATATAAGTTGTGATTGTTTGAAACCCTAGGGTAGTGAAATCAAGGCATACAAAGCATAAGGTGACTTTGAGGCTTTGACCAGAGAGTATTATAACTCTAAGAGAGATATAATATGTTTAAATATCCATAAAAATGTCCTTAAAGGAGTAATAATCTTCCAGACTTCTGTTGTCTCCATACACACATAGACAGGTAGACCAACCTATAGGTAGTCATTAGAGAATGGAGAAAGATTGAGTTTTTGAGCAGATATAAAAGCTATAGAAGTTTGATAATAATTATATTATGTATTTTCATGATGTTTTAAAATCCCTTGTATCATCCTATAGGTGTCTCAAAATTCAACACTCAAATTAGGCCAAAATAGGCCTAAAAGCCTATTTTAGGCTTATAAGGCCTACACCACATGAAGACACCTTCAGGCACTAAAATTCAATATGAATTACTAAAATGATGTGAGAATATATTATATATATTATTAGTGTGATTTAAATTAGAGACAAATAAAATAAAGGTTATTTCTAGTCCCAAGAGCTAATTTTAACTATGCATCCTAGACAGTCAATTCGAGTTACCCATTCAAGAGCTCATATCTTTCATCACAAGAGGAATTTAACCAAATTATCTTAAAATTATTTGAGGACCCATATTTAAATCAATTAATTATTTAGGTTAGTTGATGATGTGAGGTTTATGAATCATCACTAAGAATATAAGCAAGTCTAGAATGCACTCAAAACCCTACAAGTAAACGTCTCTATGTACATATCTTTGCACACCTTATGCATGGTAACCCAAGATTATTAGGAAATTTTAAGGTGTATATTGAATAAAAATACATGGTAATAAGTTTTGGTTTGGAGGTTCATACATTATGAACCACCATTAAGAAGGTGGACCTCCAAAACCCTCATACAAACTAGTTTTGGAAAAAGTGAAGTTTCTTGCATCCAAAAATGCATGAATAATCCTATAAAATCTTTAATCATGAATTAATATTATATAGGTTACTATCCATGGTAATGTGATGTATGAAACTATATGTACCTATCATAAAATAGGGGGTTTTAAGGAAAAAGTACAAAAATAGAAGTACAAGGAAATTTAAGGAAGTTAAAATCATTTGAGAGTGAATATTTATAGTTTTTATAAATCCTAAATTCATCATATTATAATAAACATGCCTAAAATGTATCCTATGATTTCATTCAAATCAGCCATTTTGTAAGAAGTGAAGGACAAGGTGACCTAGTCACCCAATTTGACAAGTTGTAGGTGTTTCTTGTCCAAAAGGACAAATGTTATTATTTGAGGCATTGATTCATACCTAAAAATATATTTTTAATATATTTATAAAGTTTCATGCATAGTTTTATAGCCATGAAAGTTATTTAGTTAGGCTACTAGACCTAATTAACATAGTAGACCTATTTGATCAATCAAGTAAAGTGGAAAATTATGTTTAAATCTATTGATGAGAGTTGATGAAAAGTATCCACACCACATAATTTATATTAAGTGCTAATAACATGAATAATATATTCTTAAGTGTCTAATGAATGAGTTAACTAGTCTTCAAGTGGCAATTCCATGCACAGCTGGTTCTTGAGTTGTCAATCAACACATATTTGGTCATTATCATGAGTTAATTGATCTAAAGTGGTAATCATTTCATTTTTTATGGTATTAATGCAATAACTATTTTATATTGACTTAATTCTTATGCAAAAAAAGGAGAAGTAGGTATACGCCTATGATAGCCCACCACCTTATTTCTAATGCAAAATAGCTCATGCAAGAGCATCAATCAAGGAATGTTTGATAGAGGAATATTTTTAACTATTTATAACTAAATTTTATCTTGATTTAATGGTCATTGATGAATTATACTTCTCTCCTCTATGCCAATCTCTCTTCTTCTCATATTCTATATATTCAAGATTTTAGGCCTTGTTTTAGGATCCCTCTCTTAGGCATGATGAAACTCTGCCAAGATTGAGCTTTGTAACCTATTAAGTGAATAAAATGACTTTTTTCAGATTATTTGATATAGGTTTAGTGTGTTTATATTAGTTTAATTTTCACATGTGGTAATATTTTCTCCCTTGGTAGGTCCTAATCTCACCTAGTTACTAGTATGTCATCTTATGTAGGTCATATATAGTGTCTGATGTTGAGTGATTAAGCTAAAAATGGAGATATAGAGTGATTATAACCTTAAATTAGGCCTTCCATAATTTCCCTCATGCTTTTATCACTTGATGTAACCTTTATATGAAACACTATTGCATAGGAGTCCCTTGGAGTTGTAATATTCAACGATTTGCATTACTTATTAGTGTTAATTGGAGTTTAAATTGAGTAGATTAATCATCAATATAGGTGCATCACCATCACTATAATAGGATTTCCATTTCATTTAAATTTCTAACTCTTTTCATCCTCAAATCAAAGTAGGTTTAGTAAACTGAGAAAAGTTGATATACCATAGGAGTTAGCCTCATAATCTGAGGATTGATCTAGGTATAGGTATCCCATTACCTATAGACCAATCCAATGTTAGTCCACATTTGAAGGAGATCTAAGCAATCTACTTCAATAAGGTGCAACTTGGGTTTCTAAGACTTATTATGTCAAGTTTTTATTAGTATTGTAAATGAATGAAAGTTCTATTATGATCTTCAAAGTTTTTATCATTGTAATTAAATATTACAAGTGATATTAGTATGTATTATTACATGTGATTAAGATAGTCATGGTTGTAAATCTCAATTGATGATAATTATTGCATCATCATCAAGTGTTTCATTGGTAATCCATTCCTTCATCTAAATTTAATAAGGATGGATCTTCTATCAAGGATGTAATCACTTAGCACATAAATCTTGGAAGTATCACTTTGTACATTTTGTATAATCCCCAATTTAGGATTCACTATGCTATTATCAAACCCATTGACAATGCCAACAAGCTATAATATGATCAGAGGTTTTTTTATAGATTTTATATTACTATGGACAATAAATTGACAACATAAATAAAAAATAAGTTTACAAGTAAATCATCCATGCTAAATATTACATGTACTAGTAAATACAAACTTAATAACTACTATGAAATGAACCATATAAATTTAAAATTCAAAAACTATAGTGAAATTAACCACAATAGAGTAACACACTAATTATGATCATTATTATCATTGCTAGAGTTAGGAAGCATGGATGTAGTGGGAATTGTTGTAGGGCAAGTCATAAGATGAATTGCAAATATTGTCCACACTTTGATCTCTTCCTCATAAAGTTTATTTTATCTTACATTCCTATAATGCTCTACTTCAAAATCAATATCCCTAGTACTTTCCATAACTTCATATACTCTTAGTGATGAAATTTTATCCTCAAACCACATTTGAGCCTATAGTTTTTCTTTCCTTACATGTTCAATACAAAGCTTTAGCTCCTTGCTCTCATTTTTTAGAGATAATATGGTTGTATTCATTCCTTCAATGATTTACTTCAAGTTTTCCTCCATTTATTTGATAAATTTTTCCCATTTCTCCCATAAATCTAACCTAATATTCAAATGCCTTAGTTCACATTCTCAAAAGTCATCATCCACCTTTGCATTCATTTTTTCAATACTTTCATATTGGTCCACATAATTACTTGTGGGAGTGGGATTGGGCTTTTTGGAAGCTAAACAGGATCAAACCCATGGATATTTAGTAAGTATATAACATTAACAACATAAATATACATCTTTTATTATGAAGGGATGTCACTTGAACTCTGATTGTTGGGATCATAATCTATACTCAAAATGTCAATGAGTTTCCTCTTGATGACTTCGTTAATTCTTTTCCTTTTATCTATATTGTTTTCCATTATTTTACAAACATAAACATTGTAATATAATGACATGGAGATTCATTGGTTCCTAAAATTTTTATAACAAAATGGAAAATAGTAGACCATTATACACAATGTGAAGGGTATTATACAAACAATCAAGATGTAGGGCATTATATAGACTATAATAAGATGGATAATAGTATACCATTATACAAACTAATGGTTCATTGGTTCCTTTATTTTATGTATCAATATGGACAATAGTAGACCATTATACATAATTTAAATGGTATTATATAAATAATAAATATTTAGGTCATTATAGAGACTGCAATAAGATAGATAATAGTAGACTAGTAGACCACTATAAAGACAAAAAATAGTAGACTAGTAAACCATTAGACTAGTAGATAGCAAATAGTAGACCATTAGACTAGTATATAGTAGACCATTAGACCATTGTGAATTCACTATAAGATACTTTGATAGAGATACAATTCATTTGGTAGTTAAACTAGCTAAAATCTAGTCAAGAAGGCAAATTAGGCCTATCTAGACCTAAAAGAGGAAAATTGTCATTAAGCCCAATTTTGAATGAATTGGTTTCTAATTAGTATATATAGTCTATAAACATACTTATAAATAATTCAATATACTACTGAGGGAAGTCAAGAGTAAGAATACCTTTTCAAGACCAAACAGGCCTATACACAGTACTGTATCAGATTAAGATTGAGTCAAATTTCTTGGTCATTGGTGACCTAGCCAGTGTTTTGAACTTATGTAAACACCTATAATGGTCCATTATTATTATATTAAGACATTTAAATTTTCCTTGAATCAAAAAACGCATTTAGCATTCAAATATAAAGGATTATATTTAAGACTGTTGTAGGTGTTCATTGAGGTAAGGTAGAAAAGAGAGATTTGGATCAATGTTTATTAGGAAATAAAGTCTTTAACCTTATACAAAGGTGTATATATTTTTTTTAATTAATTTATACTTGTTTATAGAGATAATAGAAGGTTTTCACTTTAAAGTTTGCATCAATTCCTTATAGGCAGAATCAGGCCTAGTAGGCCTATAGAAACTAAGTTGTTGTCAACTGAGTTTTGAGATTGAAGTTATTCATGCTCTAAAAAGTGAGAATGAGTATTTCATTACTTTAGGAGTTGATAAGGAAGGTATATACTATTCTTGGGATTGATTACCCTATTTAAGATCATTGAGAGTGTTTTTTGATTAGAATATAAATATTTATTTACAAGAAGATGTTGTAGTAGACTTGAATGAGTAAGTGGACCACTTACATTGACACCAAAGATGGAAAAAAGTAGACCATTACACAAAAATTAAAGGGTATTATAAAAATAAGTAAGATTCATGGCATTATACAAATTGTAATAAGATGGACAAGAGTAGACCACTATAGAGATTGATGGTACATTGGCTCCATTATACAGATTGATGTAGAGCTATTTTAATCATCCACAAGGTGGGAGACATACTCAAACTACCTAGAGTGAGGCTACAATGTAAAATCTAAAAAGTGTTTTCCCTAGGCTTATGGATGAATAAAATTTAATTTATGCATAAAAAAAAGTGATAGACAATCAATATTTGGCTAGAGTTCAAATCATAATTAAAAATTATGAATATCAAAATAATTGTACATGTAAATTTATGAGGTTTTCATTTCTACATAATTTTATATCTTCAGCCTTTTTCTTCCACAGAGCACATGAATAAGGCCTTATGGGAAAGATTATATATGAACAAATAAAATTTGAGAATTGATTTAACCCTCTAGATATTCTCCTGATTGTTTTCCTTAGTGAGCAAGTAACTATAAGTTTCTAACGTAAGCATGTCATAAACCTATTGGACATGATACTTTATTGATTTTCCAAATTCTCCCCACATTATCTCATCTTGATCACCTCTAATATTGATATTCCTCTCTTTCATTAGTTTAAGAAAGAATAATAATCTTGTTTTATCTCCTCAACTTTACTAGTGCGATATCTCAAGTCCACAGGAAGGTTGTCACTCTTAAAAAATTAAGAAAATTTACAAACAAATCAGTTTCTAAAGACATCATGAATATAAAAACTCTCCATGCTTCCACCATTTATAAAATTAGTTCAAATTTTCACAAAAGTCAATAGAGACTAGAGTTATATATGCCCAAAAAGGATGTTGAGAAGTCAAGCTTGAAGTTCCATCATATATATAGGTAGTAATGTTAACAAATTTTGAAATCTCATACAATTCATTGATTTGAAAGTAAATAAAAAGTATTCAATCACAAATTCATTTTGAAGGACTTTTTCTTATGCGAAACTATATGACTTCCCTCACAAATCATTCAAATCAAATCCATAGCTCATATCATTTGAAACTAACATCTACAAAATTTGAAAACTTCATCATAAAGAAATCAAATGCATAACTCTCATCTGATGTGTACAAAATTTGGGAATTCATAAAGAAAGTTCCATGTTTCACTTCATTGAAATAAGATGAACACAAGATTTAGTATCCAAAAGCTTTCCCTTGAACCCTATCTACTTGATCCAAATGAATGTTTACCATAGACATGTGAACCCTAAATGAAACCCAAACATAAGAGAGCCTCGAGTGCTTAAGATAGTTTAGATAGGAAACCTACATCATAAGATAAAACTAATGAAATAAAGAAGAATAGTGGTATTTTTAGTCATTTAACTTTATTGGGGTCAACTAACTCACATATTCGAAGCCATAATTACTTTTGTGACCCTTGTATGCATGTTACAATAATATCACATAAAGACAAAAGATTATTAATGTGTAGATGGCACTTTTTATTTAATGAATATAAATATATACATATAGTTCCCTTATGGGAAAAGTCTCGCTATCTTGAACAAAACCATTCATAATAGAAAAACTGATATCACATTTCCATTATCTTTAGTAAGTCATAACATTTGACATGATGTATGATAAAAACATAGTGAATCTCCACAAACTGAATCAAACTTTTCTTCTCCTCTTTTGTTCCTTCTTTTTCATTGAACCATCTTTGTCATGCTATCAAAAAATGAATACAATTACTTTCATAAATGAAAAATAAAAATCATAATTATTTGATTCAAGATCAAGAGTGATTGAAAAATTGAGTATAAACAAATATACCTTCTCTTTCAACTCTCGTCTTCTCCCCTCACATTCTTATTTCCATCCAAGGAAGTTTCTTTTTTATATCAAATTTTGTAACCTGTGTGTAAGCACAAGATATGAATGCATTGGTGAAGGAATGAAAATAAAGGAAAACACAATGTATCACTAACTTTCACAAATTCTCTCTACCTTATAATCTCCCTCCTCCTATTCTCTTTATTTTATTCATAATCATATATCTTGAGTTCTTCTTCTATGGATACCAATCCTTTGGGTTCAAATCATCAGAGTCATAAACATGTTCTTTTTTTAAAACAAATTTCTTGTATCTATGCATCTCATATAGTTGTTGTAAATTTCATTCCACAAACCTCCATTGTCTTCTCTTGATTGGATGTCTTTGTGCTTGACAATCTAGAATGGGAGGTAAAATGTGAATTTTAGCATGATGTGAATTGAATAGTGGTTTTAACCAAAATTTATTCCCACCTTTGTAAAATTCAAGACATTATAGTGAAATACAATAGAATTGGTCCCTGTATCTAAACTCCTAAATAATATTATGACCATGATCCTTGTACTCAAAGATAATCTACACACATCAAAAGGTTTAAATTAAACAAGCATCTCTAATTTCAAATTCATAAGATATACATCTATTGAAAATATAAAAATGTGGGTTGTAAAGTGTAAAGATCATGACACGTCTTTGTATAAATATTGTGGCAATTGAAATTTGACATCATCTTCATGATCACATGAAACATGTGATTCCATTACTCAGAGATGATAACATGTTCCTATGTAATTAAAAAGTCCAAAAATAAGATCACAATCCTAATTCATATCAATTTAAAAGACTCATAATTCCCCACATTCTACCTTGTCTTTTGAAGGTTTTATATGTTACATTATTTTGCTCTTCCTATGAGGGAAGATAATGGATACCTATGCAGGTAAAAGTAATAAAAAAATATCATAATCATGTTTCATATGACTTAAATAAACATGTGCAAATTCCAGCATATTACCTTGTCCTTTTGTCTATGGCTACATCCATGCAAAGAGGTTGTGGAGGTCATTCATTCCATTATTTTACTCTTTATAAAAGGGAGGGTAACAAGTTCCTATGTAGGTAAAATCAATAAAATGATATCACAATCATATTTCATACAACTTATAAAAAACACTCCCAAGTCCCAACATATTACCTTCTCCTTCTGACTAGGCTTGTGTGCATGCATAGAGGTTGTCGATGAAGAGTTTGGTAGATCACAATTTATAAATTACTCAATATAAAATAGGTGTGAAACCAACCCCCCCCCCTCACTACCATTATTTACCTAAAAAATAAGTGTAATAGTTAGAATTCTCAAATAGGTATATAATAAGATATACATGCAAATTAAAAATGGAAGAACGTGAAAGAATAATTATCCTTGTATCATGGGAATCATTTGCAACTTCATAATCATTTTTTGTTTAATCATTTTTCAGCTTAACAAAATAGGTGTGAACCCATCTTCACTACCATTATTTACTTGACAAAAAAGTGCAATAGTTAGAAATCTCAAATAGGTATATAATAAGATATACGTGTGAATTGAAAATGGAAGAATGTGAAATAATAATTACCCTTGTATCATGGGAATCATTTGAAACATTTTAATATAGATTGTTCGTATCCTCTAAATATATAATTGATTTTATTTCTTCCTCACAGACAATAATAGTTCTTTTGTAGGCAAAAGAGAAAAACAATAATCACTATCAAGTTTCATACCAATTTCATAATCTCACAAATCCCACATATTTTGTTCTCCCATATTACCTTATCCATGGGATGAGGTTGTCCATGTGCACGAAAGGAGGTTGCAGAGAACAGTTTCATTTGTTTAATTCTTATTCTCTTCCTATGAATGGGAGTAGTGCATCTGTCTTGCATACCATTATTGCACTACAAAAGTAATGCACTAGTTATAATGATAACTTATAATTGAACAAAATAATATGTAATTTAAATATAAAAATTAATAAAAACTTACCACCTTCCTCTATTGTTCCCTTTTTCATTAATGTTATTGGAGTAACTTAGGGAAACTTCTCCTAGGTTGGACATGCTTGTCACACTCCAAATTTTGTATTAAAAGGCTGAACTAGTTATAATTTGAAATCATGATTGATCCAAGAATAAAATGGTTAAAATTTGAATACAATCAATTCACAGTTCCAACATTTTCAACTAAGGGAGATTAAGGTCTAGGTTCGACAACATTAACATATTGAATTGGTTGTAAACCACCAAGGGTTATCTGTATCCAATTTCAAATAAGAAATGATAAAAGGTTAGCATTGCATACAAATTATAATAGCTTAAATAATTAAATAAATCAACCTAAAATCAAATAATGTTTTCATATTACCAAATCAATTTTTTTTAGTTCAGCCAATGTGTCTTTAATTGTTTGAATTGGCATCTCTTCTACTCCATTAAATGATTATCCAAATCTATACTTCTTCATTCCTCGTTCAGTTATTCCATGTAAATTTATTGGAGATAATTCTATTTCCAATGAGTGAATGCTCTCAAAAGGATTGTAACCATGTTTTAGGTCATGAACAGTCATGGAATCCATTGATAAGATAACATACACACCATTTCATAGACATAATATTAGAGCAGTGCATTATATGTCCAATTTATACAATAAAGGATTTAGAAACCTATTATGTGAACATTTTATATCATGATTTATCAATTAAAATATATGGTAAAATAAAACATACTTACTTGGATCTATAGTGTTCTTCTTCATTTCATCTACCATGGCTAAAGAAGTGAGGCATGAAAAGCTAGCTGAGAGGGAGTGTACACAGAGTGAGGACATTCATATCTAGTAATTGACAACGCTATTTACTCTTTTTGACACAACCTATAAAATTAAGAGTTAAATAATGAAGATATTAGACTTTTTTAATCATTATCTCTAAACAATAATAAAATGTCTTGTATGATAGTAAATAAATTAGGGTTAAAAGTATATTATAATGGTAAAATGGAAAAAAAATGAAATCTCACACTATTACCTCCACCATCACCATAGATGCCATTATAGGTTACGCCTAATGATCCCAAAACATGACATCAGTACATGACATAATTGTCTTAATTTTCAAAAGAAAAAGAAAAATAATTAAATTAAGAGTGTCTATCCATTTTAGTGTAAAAATATAAAATGTTGCACATGATAAATTATAAAATTTTAAATATAATACAATACAAGTTTAAAAAATATAATGTTGTCCATAGTGAATGTATTACTTTAAAAAACATGTTCTTCATTTAATTGCTTCCCTGTCTACAAAATGTTAAGGTTGTGCCCTTCTTAGATGCTAAATTGATATTATGCAAAACATGATTGAAGATTCAACAATGTAGACAATCCTATTCATTGTAAGTAGCCAACCAATGAATAAAATGCCTCCTCTAAGATGCTCCTATGAGTTCAATGCATGCTTATGGAACTAGGTAATGAGCACACAAGCTCATGTAGAGGTCAAAAAGGAATAGAATAATGGAAAATGAGAAATGGAATAGGGTAAAGGCTTGTGGGTAATTAATGATATAAGAAGTGGGGCCCATTATCAAAGGGTTAATGTGCCATTGGAATGGATGGAGAGGAGGGACCCTAAAATTATCTAGCATACACATGGAGGTCATGTTAATAGTTGACCTCCATGTGCCTATTAGATACTTCATCTACCCTCAGAGTTTCCAGTAGGCACATGGAGGTCAGGTTGATAGTTGACCTCCATGTTCCTATTAGATACTCCATCTAACCTTAGAGTATTTAGCATGCACATGGAGGTCACACTCATAGTTGACCTCTACATGCATGCTACATACTATGTGTACCCTCCCCTCTCCAATCATTCCATTAGCCCATTAGCCCTTTGATGATGGATCTCACTTATTACATACTTAATTCAAGCGTAACCAGATGGTACATTCTTATATTTAATTATCCTTTATCCCTAGCATTTGGATTAATCATTATCATTTACCTTAACCAATATCATTTGCCTTAACATGTTGTTAACAAACATTATCCCTAATGTGAACATTGGACTTTGACCAATTTGGTGGGACTCGGAGACACGTCATCTATAAATATGAATGATACTCCAATTTATTGGGACTCATAGACACACCATCCATAAATTTGAATGCTACTGCTAATTAAGGCAATCCCTCCTCTAATTATGAGTGTAACTAGTAGGTATATTTAATGCTTAGGCCAAAATGTATTGGGGCAAAGTGACATAGAATCAAGATGTCACCATCTGAGGGTCAACATCTAGAATAGAAGTTCATGTTGAATATGAGTGCCTTAAATAGTTTTTATGTTCACATTATCATTTGAATTATTGGCTAAAGGGATCCTACATAGGTAGAAAATGAGTTTTGAAATGGCAAAAGAGCACTAATATAATATTTGAATAGGGGAAAGGTGCATAAGTAACAAGTTAGTATTCAATGAATATTAAAATTTATTTTTCAATTAGTGTTTGCCTTAACCATTTTTGTTTGCCTTAATGTGTTGTTGATGGATGTTAGCCTAGCCATGAGAGTTGGACATTCACCTATTTAGTAATCCCCACAGACATGTCAGCTAGAAATGTGAACATATTGAATAGTTAATATGCTCGTGTTTGGCATGGACTTCAATGCTAGATGTTGACCCTTGATTGGTCACATCTTACTTCTCCATCACTTTACCCCAATAAATTTTGGCTTAAGCATTGAATGTGCCTCTTGGTTGCACTCATAATTTAGGATGTAAAAAGTGGGTCCTATCATTAGAGGGCTAATGGGCCAATAGAGTGGATAGGGGGATGGTATCCTCAGAGTATCTAATAAGCACATGAAGGTCACATAGATAGTTTAAATCCATGTGCATGATAGATACTCCATCTACCTTCTAAGTATCTAGAAAGAATGTTGAAGTTAAACTGATAGTTAACCTCCACATGCCTACTAGATACTCCATCTACCCTTAGAGTATCCAATGGGTATGTGGAGGTTAGGCTAACAATTGACATCCACATGGCTATTGGATACTTCATCTACCCTTGGATCATCCAATAAACACATGGAGGTCACATTGATAGTTTACTTACACATGCATGTTGGATACTCCAAATCCCTCCCTCTATGTCCATTCTGTTGGCTATTAGCCCTAAGATGATGGGCCTCACTTCTTACATCCTCAATTGTGAGTGTAACTAGTTGGTATATTCAATATGAGCTCAAAATAGAGAATGTAATAAGTGGGGCCCATCGATGAATGGCTAATAGGCTAATGCAAGTGATTATAAATGGAATATTAGATCATCATTTCCAAATCTCATGCCTCCAATATCACTAGTAGATAAAGTATCCAGAGGGGGATGTTGAGGTCAACTACAAGCATGATAGTTGATGCTAAACATACCATCTGGTTATGCTTGTAATGGAGGACCTAATAATTGATCCAACCTAAATAATATATGAGTGTTGAACATTCAACATGGATGACCACAGTTGTAGTTGACCTCTGCATCCCCATTAGTTATTTTTTCTACCATCTACCAGGGTTCAAATTCATAACTTCAGTACCATCTGCAAGTGCCATGTGTATATGGATCATAATGAAATGTAATTGGGGTTCATGAACCCTAATGTGTGGCATAGTATTTTACATTCATATTCAAAGGCTGAGTGTGCATGTGCCCATGAAAATGCATTTTCATAAAGTAGAATAACAATAATAAAGTGATCATGATAGAGACACCTTTGCTCCCTCCATAAGATAACATATGCATTTCCTCATTTAAACATTTCGTCTTGGTATATAGTCACACTATAATTTTATATAGCCACACCATCAAAGCTACAAGAATGTTTATCCACTTTCTTGTAGGTAAGGGAAAACTCATAGCCTTTACATTCTTTGTAATGTTATACATAGATCAAGTATTCATATTTTTTCAAAAAGGGAATATATATATATATATATATATATATATATATATATATATATATATATATATATATATATATTCATTCTTTGTATAATAACCTTTACATTATGTATATTACTCTCAAATATTCTGCATATAAGATTTATACCATTGTAACTATATACCATTGTATTCTAGATTTATACTATAAAGGAATTTGAACGTTTGAAATTTTGACCCCTAGTCTATTCACATTGTTGTCCATTTTAATACATCAACGAAATAAAGCAATGAACCATTAGTCTATATAATGGTCTATTCAAACTATTGCCCGTCTTGTTACATAAAGGAAAGGACCAATGAACAATCAGACTATATAATGGTCTACTGTTGGTCAATTTTAATACTAAGTATTATCTTAAGCATTAGGGATATTACTAACCTTCATATAAAAACTAAAATGATCAATCTTGATACATAAAGGAAAGAAAACAAACGAACCAATAGACATCCCATTATCATAGAAAGACAAATAAAGGGGTGTTACTATTATACAATAGACCATTAAATAGAATGCATAGAATGTAAAAGGTATTATATAGATACAAACAAGCAAGATGTAGGGCATTATACAAACTTTAATAAGATGGAAAACAACATACCATTATTCAGATTGATGGTTCATTGATTTCTTTCCTTTATATAGGTATATGAAGGTCAACACTCATCTCAGAAGGGCATATTAGTTTAGTTTATGTAATACATTTGGATTTGTTTTATGTTGCCTTCTTGAAAGAATTAATGATTAGTTTATTGAATAGTTTGTGTAATTATGGTATGATACATATAATTTAGTGAATGCATATGAATTAAATGCATAATCATTATTCGATATACAATATATAAAGGAATTTAAACTCTATACTTATGTGTTCTATCTAAACACTAATCACACAAAACTCCATCCTAAAATATTAATTGCTTGAAGCAGTCAATAATATAACTAATGGGTTTCCATGATCTTTCTATTATTAATGAAATAGAGTTATGAACAAAAAGGAACACCAAGTGTCTCGCAACCTCACAAGAAATGCCAATACCAAGTATTAAATTAATAGAAACATAACACATAGAGAGAAACATAGTACTAAGATATCCACCACATATGTGAGTCTTTATATTAGTAACAAGAAATTAAACATTAAAAACATCTATTCATATCACCATTGAATGGAATTAGTTGAGTCACAAAATATAGATGCATGTTTAAACATAGAATAGGGTAAGATCTTAAAATCATTCCCAAATAGGCATACCATCAGGGGCTTCAAGTAGTCAACAATATGATCAATGGTTTTCCATGAGCCTTCTATTATTAGCTCGATTGAGTTATCAAGAAAAATAAAAATAATTGTTTTACAAGCCCGTCCTTCATTTTAGGACAATTATAACTGAAGAATTGAGGAGTATTATGTTGACTGTATTGTTTCCTGCTTGAAGGAATTAATGATTAGTGAGAGCATAGACATTTATTAAATGCATAATTTATTTTGTGTGTTTGTGTAATTAGGATATTCTACATAGAAATCATTGAATGTTTAATTAATTCAATGTCAGTTACTACTTCAAACAAAACTCACACTCCTATACTCTTTCAATTAACAATAGCAAATTAAAATTTAGAGTGACATAGGTGGTGGATATATTATTAGTGGATATAATAGTACTATGTTATGTTTCTCTCTATGTTACGTTTCTATTAACTTAGTACTCAATAGTTGAGTCATAAAAGATAGATGCACATTTAAACATAGAATAGGGTGAGATCCTAAATTCATTCCCAAATAGGCATATCATTAGGAGGTTCAAGCAGTCAACAATATAGTGAATTTTTAATTCCATGAGGCTTATATTATTAAGTTGATTGAGTTATGAATAAAAATGAACACAATAAGTATTTTTCAAACTCATAATAAACAATTATACATGCCCATCCTTCATATTAGTAGAATTATCACTAAAGAACTAAGGAATATTATGTTGACTGATTGAAGGAATTCATGATTAGTTAGAGCATAATCATTCATTCAACACATAATCATTATTTGCATTATTAAATTTCTAACCCTTGAGCATAAAATCATTCCCAAATAAGCATACCATCATGTTAAAGTAGTCACAATATAGTCAATGGGTTTCCATGTTCCTCCTTTTATTAATTTGATAAGTGTTTTACAACCCCAAAAGAAATACCAATACCGAGTACTAAGTTAAAAGAAACATAACACATAGAGAGAAACATAGTACTAAGATATCTACCACTTGTGTGAATCTTTCTATTAGTAACAAGAAATTAAACATTAAAAACATCCATTCATATCACCATTTAAGGGAATTATCAGAGCCACAAAAGATAGATGCAAGTTTAAACATAGAATAGGGTAAGATCCTAAAATCATTCCTAAATAGGTAAGTCATCAGGGGGTTCAAGTAGTCAAAAATGCAATCAATGGTTTTTCAGGAGCCTTCTATTATTTTCTTGATTGAGTTATTAATAAAAATGAATATAAGTGTTTTTCAAAACCATCCTTCATATTAGGAAAATTATGATCAAATCACTGAGGAGTATTAAGTTGACTATATTATTTCCTACTTAAAGGAATTAATGATTAGTGAGAGCATATGCATTCATTAAACACAATTAAAATTGTGTGCTTGTGTAATTAGGATATGCTACATATAATTCATTGAACACATAATTCATTCAATGTCAGTTTCTACTTCCAACAGAACTCACATTCATATACTTTGTCTCTTACAAAAAGGCATTGACTGTATTGATAACTACTACAACCCTTGATGGTATGCTTATTTGGGAATGATTTAAGGATCTTAACCTATTCTGTGCAAGAGACATGCATCTATCTTCTATTACTGAGCTCATGCTGACAGTGATTATAATTATACTTTATTGTGTGTATGCAATAGGGCTCTAATTTCTAAACATTCAAATTCCTTTACAATATAAAGGTACAGAGCACAAATAAAATAATGCCACGAGAAGGACCAATACCAAGTACTAAATTAAGAGAAACATAACACATAGAGAGAAACATAGTACTAAAAAAATTGTATTGTTGACTATTTGAAGGAATTCATGATTGGTTAGGGCATAGGTTGTTTTATGTCAAGTATTGTTACATGCTTGAATGAATTAATGATTAGTTAGGGCATATTCAATCATTCAACGCATACTTTAATTTGCTAGGGATAGATGCTCTCCCCCTGTCTGCTAGCATTTATCTAACCACTATTGTGGTGCTAGCCATGACTGCTCCTAGCCCTACCGACACAGTCACAAGGAATGTTATTCAACAATGCAAAAGTAAAATTTTGAACTTACCTAGTGAGGGAACTCGTAAACCAATTCCAACAACGTTAGGTAAGGATGGGGACTCCTACTAGTGTGTACATTATTTGAAATAATGAGAAGTGAAGGGCTAAGAACAACTATTTCATTTCTAGCTAGTGTTGGTGGGGTTAGTGCCTTAACAATTATGGATAAGGAAAATGATGGTGGTTAAGTCAAACAATAGTGGTTAACGTTGACGGAGGGGGTGTGGGGATGGAGAATGGGATGGGACCCAACAGAGGGGTTAGCGTCCAGCATGGCCGCCAAATACAAACGTTATTGCTAGTTATGCTCAATGGTATTTTAATGGTCAATTATAAAAAAAATATTAACTTTTTTGAACCATTCTTTGGTTTAACAACAGATCCAATACGACATAATTCTAGCGGTAAATTGTGAAATCTATGATTTAAAGTGGTTCCAAAACTGTTAACAATCAAAATGTCATGTGTTTGATTATGAACCGTTCAGAGTTGCTACATTTCGATGTCAAAGTGTTGTACACCTAATTTTGACTGACGCAAAAAAAAACTATTTTTTTTTAAAAGTCAATTATAACTTTTTTTGGGGAGATCAATGTCTTTGGGTTCTTCCTCCCTTTTTCTAATCCCCTGTAACCATCAATCCTTAATTTATTAGTCTTTTTACTAGCATGATATTGGTTTTAAAACTATGCAAGCAATTTTTAACTTTATTTTCTTCTAAGTTTTGATATTGACTTTTGATATATCTTTTTCATGATGGGTCATAGGATTTATTTTTAAAATAAGGATATTTTTTTTTTAAACTTTAAAGTAATTTTTTTTATAAATTATAAAAACATTAAATTTCTTATTTAAAAATAATAAAAAATAAACTTAGTTTTTATTGGACTAATTTACATATTTTATTTATAAAAATAAAAAAATAAAAAAAATAAAAAATCATTGAAGTATTCACATGATCATGAAAGAAACATTGTCTATAATTTTATATATATATATATATATATAATTCTTAATATATTTCTTATAATTTTAAGATGAACAAGTGGCATGCATACATAGTAATTACGACTACGAAATTTATTAGAATACATCTCATTATATAATTAGAAGTACCAATATAATATATATTTCCTCACAATCATTCTCAAGACAATTAAAATCTAATCATAACTGAATAGCCCCTAAAATTATTCTGAACTACAATGCCATTAGGTCCGTTCCCCACTAAAAACGAATTCTATTAAATATTTTTAACTGTGCTCAATCTTCAATACCTAATATTAAAAGTACAACTTAGATTATATTATATTTAATACTTACGTGGTAAGCATTGCTTTGGTAAGGCCTCTATTCAAACAATGACACGTACCTAAATGTTACAACAGATGATGGCTTACCATCTCTTTCAATCGTTGCAGCAACGCCATCAATATTATGTTCACCTGAAGGGGCATCTAAATGAATAAACACAAGCTCCATCATTGCTTGTGCAAGCCCATTTTGCTTTTAAAGAATTGAACACTGCATACAAATTCTTATGACATTCAAAAAAACACTATGAAAACTTGAGATTTACAGTGAACTACAATGCCATTCAGTCCGCTCCCCACTGAAAACGAATTCTATTAAATGCTTCCTGCTGTGTTCAATCATATGTGGTAATTTCTTGCATGAAATATACTCGTTCAAACTTGACATCTCCTTGACTTTCACTTTTTCCAATTCAGTTTCCTGGAACGAAAATGGAATCCCCATCTAGCTTGCGTAATCAAACAATTTTCTTCCATTGACTTTGCAACATCTTGGAAGTGGCCTATTGGGCTGGTATTTGCCTGCCTAGCGATTGGATAGGAGGGATTGCCCTGGTATCCGCCTCCCCGGGGATCAGATAGGAGGGATTTGGGTCTATGGAGGGGTTGATTTCTGGTTTTGGGGTTTCAGGCGAGAAGAACATGTCAGAAATCCGTAAGCAGTATTCAGGACAGGAAAGAGAGGCGAATTGGAAGTTGCGGAATAAAACAAGGGCGCGGAGCGCCAAGTCCCTGCGGGAGGAGAGAGAAACAGTCTTCAAATCCATTGCAGAAGCTGTGGCTGTGAATGCTGTACCTCTGGCTGCTGTACTCAGTTTGCAACCATCCATCAGGCATTGGCGTTAGCCTCAATTTGTAGGTGTCCAGCAATCAAGTACTCCAGTAGTGTCATTCTTGTCCAAACATTGCCATTATTGTCCATCCTTTGAGTCCATCTGCATCCATTGGTTTACATTTGCAAGTTGATATATCAGAATATTAGCTTCTCATTTCGGTTTAGTTTGTTGATTGTCAATTTGAATGAGCACAGCCAGCCATTAGCATCTTTTGGAAATGCTCATTCAGGGTGAATTCATCATTTTTAATGAGCTTTTGATTATATAAAGCTTGATTAATCTAGGTGCTAATGAGCATAGGCTAACCTCAAGTCATAATTGTATCTTATTTTCATTGGTTTTAAATTTAGTTTGAGTTCTATTACAATAAAATTCCAACAAAAATGACGATGTAAAAGGTTCTAAAAAATCATCACATAATTTGAGAAATAGAAATATGTGGGTTTTATATAATTTCATATTTTCAAATCAAAACCAACATTAAAGACTCAAAACATCATGGGTTGATATTGCATTGGCTAGTACATGATAGTAGGAGTCTAGATACATCATGCAGAAAAAATAATGCATATATGTGTTTTAACAAATGAGAAAATTGGTAATTTGTATATCTGCACCAAAATCCAATTCAAAACATCATACTTGATTTTGAATAATTGAAAGAGTTTACTCATGAGTTCAATGCCCTATCCAACAATAAAACTAAGTCAAGACTCCCCATATGCTAAGCAAGCTTAAGCAATAGAGAGGTTGCATGCCTTGTCAATCGAGTTAGCCTATACCATAAACGAGTTGCTATAGTCTAGTCAAAGAACATTAGTAATATTTAGACCAATGGACAAGTGATGCAGAACATAGATGCAATGGCACTAAGTAATTTAATAACATTATATGTTCACCAAAAAATGAACCTAAAGCAAAGACGAACATCACAAGTGAGAATATGAATTCCAGTAAGTTTCTCAAAACACAACAAAGAAGTTGGGGATGAGGACATTGTCAAAGACATTGTGCATTTTTTAGTATAATTCACCTACTCAGAATTTGTCCGAGGGTTTGCTTGTAATAAAACAACAGTCAACAGTGATGGCAGATGTACCAAACCTGTTTCAACTAGAAGACAAAACAATTCCTCACAAGATTTGATGTATGTTCTTGCATTGAGCACTGATTGAATCATGAGTAAAAAGAGGATGATAATAGACTCAAGTCACAAACAAACCTTTGTTCATTATTGAGAAGCTCATAGTCAAGCAATGTATCATACAAATAATAAATACTAGTTCTTTAAGAAATTATATGTTGCTTACAAGATTGCAAAGCACATTGTAATGCATCTTAGAGGTGTCAGAGTCTTGGATGAATACACCCAACGCTATGACACAAACCATTCAATGGAAAAGTTTTAAGGATTCAAAGCAAATTGATATTGAAATTAGAACTTACAATAAAATTCATAGTTAAATAATGACGCTGCAATCTAACATTCTCATACATGGATGATAAAGATTGGAGGATCATAATAGACTTGAGTCACAAACAAGATTAATTGGAAAACACATTGTAATTGTGACGCAGACCATTCAATGGACAAGTTTTAAGAATTCAAGGCAAATTAATATTGAAAATAAAACTTACAGTTGTACTATCATATCTATTCAATGCCGAAGATTTCTATGGTGATTGTTCTTCCTCTAGGGATCATATAGAGTCTCATAAGCCTCCTGCACTTCAATAAACTTCCTATTATACTCCTCAGCCTGGTCAGGATGACACACATGAAGATGATACTTTCTAGCGAGCTGCCTATGGGCCTGCTTAGTGGGCTTAAAGGGGGATTGGTAGAATGCAAAGATGGTATCTAATGTGACCATAGTTTAGGACACTAAAGGATTTGTCCACAATTTTTTGAGCAGATTGACATGCTGGTATTAGCTAGAAATGAACTTTGTAGGACACAAATCAACCACTAAGTTAATTTCATCGTAAGCCTTTTGTTTAGCATAACAAGAGCGATCCTTCTTGTGGGGATTTTATACTGATTAAAGTCAGAAGATTGTCTCATAAAACTTTTTATGATCTAAGGTTGGTTGGTAGCTAGAAATAATGGCAATCATCTAGTATACCTGGATTGGGTACATGAATTGGTGAGTTGTTTTGAAATGGAACATACTGATGAGGATGAATCATGAAGACTTATGTTTTTAATGACCAAGATGAAATCCCATGCTACACTTTTGTGGGATAATTTACAAGATGGGAGATGAGACAATGGAATTACAATAAGAAGTCATGCAAGAAAACATCAAGTAGAATAAATTGAAGTTGAAATAGAGGTCATGATCTTATACTAGGGAGGTCATAGCATCATGATAGAGGGAACAATCCATGATGGGAAAGAAAGCACAATCAAGATTTTGAAGATGATTGCATGCCCAATGAGCCCATATGCCAGAGTTTCACAGGTCCTCCCACCAATTGTACCCATAGTTGTAGCACTTGCAACATCTTTACAAGGAAAAATTAATGCAGCATGACACCTCAGAACCAATGACAGTTTATCGCAAGCTGTCAAATTTTGTGCACAATTTAGAGACAACATTTTTTGAAAAAGAGCTTGAAATAGGCTCAAACAATTATTCAACAGAATTGGGAGCCCATTTATATATT